>JABMCL010000572.1:250000-267500 GCA_018857735.1 Alviniconcha marisindica
TCGGAAAGTTAAAATGATACTTGTGGCAGCTCCCGCCAATGATATTAGTGTTGCATTATTACATTGCCTGATGGATATTGGGCACAAAGTTGCATAAATATAAGAAGTTTGGAAGCTCTCCAGTGTTGAATTACATTGCTTCATGGGTATTGGGCACACAGTTGCAGGCTGCCATCACCAGGGGAACAAGATAAAAAACAAAACAGAAAAAAGCTGCAGTTAGCCATTAGCTCGGGCCAGCTGTAACACTTGATGGTGTTTTCAACAGGAGTCCCGCCACTCATCACAGACTGAAGTAGGATTCTAAATGGAAAATATAATCAGTGATTTTTTTAAATGTTTTTTTTATGCAGTGATTATTTTTTGGGATCGTTTTGCCAGTTGCTCAACGTTTTTGGACAAAACCTGTTTTTAGACAGCTTTTTTCTCAGAAACCATGCCTTTGCTAGATTTTGTGAATTGGACGAGTCACTGAAAATGAAGCATCCTTGTGTCTTGAAAGAAGAGCATTGCACTCGGTGCTCAGAGTATGTTCTGATAATTGTACTTTTCTGTGATGCTCACAAAAGGGTTCGTTGTTAAGGGCAGCTTACAACAAATCTGGGCCCATATGCATAAATAATAATAATAATAATAATGGAAATCTGTCAACCGCCTACCCTGCTGCTCAAAATGCTGACAAAGAGCAAATAAAGTTAAAGGCAGACAGCCACTGATACTGCTTAACTGAAGAGTCCGTAAGTCTTGTTCTGTGTATACTGTATGTATACAGCAAACAAAGTCAAAGGCAGAAAGCTGCTAATCCTGATTAACTGAAGAGTCCGTAAGTCTTGTTTAACAACAATTTAATGGTGAAAAAATGATGGCTCTCCTTTCTCTTCAGAATTTGTGGTCTGTGGAGACTGTCTTGTGACTTTGTCCCTCACAGTTACGAAACTTTAAAGTGGCTCTCATCGCCGCCCACCTTAATGCAGGTGTCATTCTGGTGGTGACAGTGTAGCGATAGGTATATAATCTCCCTCTCCCCACCTCCATACCGCCTTCCCCCCTTCTCCCCGTCCCTAATAAGCCTTATGGTTTCTGTGGATGTTAAGCACCATGTTTACTTACTTACTAAACAGTCAAATTTAGCTGCAATGTTTCGTCGTGTGTTTCAGCTCCTACGTTGCTTTGGCTCCAACTGAATTCCACCCAGGATGGGACTACACGGTGCAGTTGATGGTCAGCGATACTGCATCTGCCGTGATCATCAATGGAACCATCTACAACTCCCAGAAAACCTCCCTGGGTGCTGGCACTGTCACTCTGTCTGACGGTGAGTTGGATGATGATGACGATGTGGGGCTTAATGTCCTGAGATGTCAGTGGCGTTTTCAGTCCTAAAACCTTTACTGTGGATCGTGTTCGTTTAGCTTGCTCCAGGCACATGAGCAGTCTGTCCTGCGAAGGAGAGCTGCTTTAAGATGCCCTCTGTTGAGAACCCAGAGCTGACATAAAGGTACATGGCACCCTGTGTGTTTGGTGGGATGTTGAAATTCAAGACCTAAGTAGTTCTTCCAGTTGTTGTGTGTTGCCCAGGTGAGTCTGACCAGATGGACATAAAGGTACATGGCAGTGTGTGTGGTTGGTGGGATGTTGAAATTCAAGACCTAAGTAACGCTTCTAGTTGTGTGTTGCTCCGGTGGGTTCGTGGGATGTTGAAATTGAAGAACTAAGTAGTTCTTCTCGTTGTGTGTTACTCAGGTGAGGTTAATCAACTAGATATAATGTGGCACCCTGTGTGGTTGGTGAACTCGTTGTGTGTTACTCAGGTGAGGTTAATCAACTAGATATAATGTGGCACCCTGTGTGGTTGGTGAGATGTTGAAATTCAAGACCTAAGTAGCTCTTGCTGTTGTGCATTGCTCAGGTGAGTTGGTGAGATGGTGAAATTCAAGACCTATAAGTAGCTCTTGCTGTTGTGCATTGCTCAGGTGAGTTGGTGAGATGGTGAAATTCAAGACCTATAAGTAGCTCTTGCTGTTGTGCGTTGCTCAGGTGAGTTGGTGAGATGGTGAAATTCAAGACCTATAAGTAGCTCTTGCTGTTGTGCGTTGCTCAGGTGAGTTGGTGAGATGGTGAAATTCAAGACCTATAAGTAGCTCTTGCTGTTGTGCGTTGCTCAGGTGAGTTGGTGAGATGGTGAAATTCAAGACCTAAGTAGTTCTTCTTGTTGTGTGTTGCTCAGATGAGTCTGACCAGATGGACATAAAGGTACATGGCACCCTGTGTGGTTGGTGGGATGTTGAAATTCAGGACCTAAGTAGTTCTTCCCATTGTGTGTTGCTCAGGTGAGTCCGGCCAGCTGGACATAAAGGTGCCCACCAGCGTCTCGCCGGACTCCTTCACCCTGGAGCTGGTTGGTACGGGTGGCCTCACCTTCAGCAACTCCACCGCCATCACCCTGGACCCCCTCACCCACCTCACCTTCATCCAGACCGACAAGAAGATCTACAAGGCCAACCAGCTCAGTGAGTATTTCCATCTTTTATAATTTATTTATTTAAGTTTTTCCAAGCACAAAGTGGTTCAAAAGAACGCTTATTTATTATGACACGGACATGCAACATGGACGTTTTCAGGGAAATCCCCTTTGTCGAGAAACAAAACAACACTTAAACATTCGGTTTCATTTTGCTTCATTCTGAAGCAATCATTCTGAATGAAGCAGTCATTCTCTTTGAGATTTAACGCCCCCCCCCCCTTCCCCATTTTCAGTTTTTTCTTTTCCTTTCTTCTTCTGAAAATCTGATATTATGAAATCAGTGCAGTGGCATTTGACACATGCCAGTCTGGGCTAGTCCCATTCCACTTTTCTCAGTTCGTTGCAAGCTCTCGCTGTGTCTTAAAATTGCTGAAAAAATTTTTGCAGCATGTTGATGGGAGACACACTGTGTTGCAGTTCGCGTGCGTGTACTGACAGTGGACAAGGACTTGGTGCCACAGAAGGTTGCAAAAACCGTCACCATCCAGGTAAGCCGAGTGCAGCTGTACAAGCGTATTGTGTTGTACAGGCGTGGGAATTTCCTACAGAAATGCTAATTTCCGTGGCAGTGAAATTGACTTTCTGTGGGGAAGACAGAACTGTCCATGGGGGGGGGGGGGGAGGGGGGGGGGGGGGGGGGGATGCCCTGGATTTAATTCAGTTTTTCCTTTGAAGCAGATCCCTCCTAATTTTCAGAAATTTTTCCTTTGAAGCAGTTCCCATGCCTGATTGTAACACAGTGTTGTGAGTGTGTTGTGCTGTAACACAGTATTGTGAGTGTGTTGTGCTGTAACACAGTATTGTGAGTGTGTTGTGCTGGAACACAGTATTGTGTGTTGTGCTGGAACACAGTATTGTGAGTGTGTTGTGCTGTAACACAGCATTGTGAGTGTGTTATGCTGTAACACAGTATTGTGTGTTGTGCTGTAACACAGTATTGTGAGTGTGTTGCGCTGTAACACAGTATTGTGTGTTGTGCTGGAACACAGTATTGTGTGTTGTGATGTAACACAGTACTGTGAGTGTGTTGTGCTGTAACACAGTATTATGAGTGTGTTGTGCTGTAACACAGTATTGTGAGTGTGTTGTGCTGTAACACAGTATTGTGAGTGTGTTGTGCTGTAACACAGTATTATTGTGAGTGTGTTGTGCTGTAACACAGTATTATTGTGAGTGTGTTGTGCTGTAACACAGTATTGTGAGTGTGTTGTGCTGTAACACAGTATTGTGTGTTGTGCTGGAACACAGTATTGTGAGTGTGTTGTGCTGGAACACAGTATTGTGAGTGTGTTGTGCTGTAACACAGTATTTTGTGTTGTGCTGGAACACAGTATTGTGTGTTGTGCTGTAACACAGTATTGTATGTGTGTTGTGCTGTAACACAGTATTGTGAGTGTGTTGTGTTGTTACACAGTATTGTGAGTGTGTTGTGCTGTAACAGCATTGTGAGTGTGTTGTGCTGTAACACAGTATTGTGAGTGTGTTGTGCTGTAACACAGCACTGCGAGTGGATTGTATTGTAACATAGTATTGTGAGAGCTCACATGATCTGTGAGTGATTGGTTCATATTTATTTGGCTGTTGTCAATCACACTGTAAGTTGTGTATATTTCTTTGCCTGATGGCAGTGATGCCTTTTCTACTTTCAGTTTTTAACAGCATTTTAAAGTCAGCAGGTTGTGAAAAAATATGCAGAATTGTTATATGGAAACCTAATGTGTGGTGATAGCTACTGAGCTAGAGCAGGTGAAGAAAAAGAAAAAGGACTCCTGTATATATCACTACAACATAAAATAATATTTTATTGTCCTTGAAAGGAAATTTGCTTTGAAACATATCATCAATGTAACATGTAAACGAATAAAATACCAGCTATTCAGCGTAAGACATGTACATAAAGAAAACAAAAAGTGTTTAAACAAATTACAATTACAGCTAAAAACAAGTTTTTAATAACATAACATATGTACACATACACATGCATTCACACACACACACACACACACACACACACACACACACACACACACACACACACACACACACACACACACACACACACACACACCACACGAGAGAGAGAGAGAGAGAGAGAGAGAGAGAGAGAGAGAGAGAGAGAGGAAGATGGTTTATTCATTTAGGCCATTGCCCCTCATGAAGGGGTGCAGGTGGATGACCTACCGCCTCACAGTACATACAGTAATTACACCTACGAGCAAGAAAACCAACAAACTAACGACAGTATACCTGACTAAGTACTGACAATGACAGTGTGCTTGAATTATGAACTTGAAATGCTACGCAACTTAAAGGCTTTGTACAAACACACTGACAGATTTCTCCCAGTATTGTCATTGGTGGATGGCAGCAGCAGGCTTAATCGAAAAAAACGTGGAGATTTGTGGAGTTCTGCCTCTCTCTCTCTCACAAGAGAGAGAGAGAGAGAGAGAGAGAGAGAGAGAGAGAGAGAGAGAGAGAGGCATGCTCACATGTTCTGACTACATGTGTACATGTGTACACATACTGTGATACACTATATATATATATATATATATATATATTATATATATATATATATATCACTATAGCACCTCGGAAGCAGTCAATTTACTAATTTTCTTGTTCACTGACTCGGTGTGCAGATGTTTTGGTGTTACGATCAGCACCAGTTGACACCGGGGCAGCGGAAGCAGACATTTATTTTTCTTCTTTATTTGTTCTCTCTTGCTGAAGTGAATGTTTGTTATCACATGTGATCCCACGGTTGTGTTGTTTCTTTTCTGTTTGCCAGAACCCTATGCAGAGTACACTGGCCAAATTTCAAGATAATGGTACCAAAAGTAAGCTGTTCTTGTGTTATTGACTAGCGTGGTAATTGGGGGGGGGGGGGGGAATCCTGGTGGAGATTCAAGTGGCTATTCAAAATTTCAGCTCGCAAAGGGTAATTCTTTACAAAATGTTCCAGAGCGTTATGTTGGTTATGCCTCTGTGTTATGTGTTTAATCTTTTTTTTCTTTCTTTTTTCTTTTTTATCACAGTCTGTGAAAGTGTTACATTTATTTTCTTGCACATTGGTTTTTCTCTGATGTGATTTTGTGTTACTTTAATCATGTGTGGCATCTCGATTTGATACGATTTGACCTGACCTGACTTGACCTGACCAGACCTGACCTGACTGAACCAGATTGGTTTGGTCCTGACCATGGCCCTTTCCCGAACCCATGGACACAGATCCAGACCAGATCCAAGTGCTCAAAAGGTCCAAAAGACAGCTGATTTTAATAGGACAACACAAAACAGTGCAAATTCTCAAGGTAAGCCCTTCTTCAGGCAACAGGCTCTGGCACATAGACTGACAGGTAAATGTTGATGAATGAAATATGGCTATATCCACTTTTAGCCCCGTTGGTTCGTTATCCTCAAATGGTTTGAGGATGTGTGTGTGTGTGTTTGCTTGTGTATAGCACTGGCATAGTACGGAGTGAACTGATGTGTAGATATGCCAATGTAGTGCATACTTCAAGTTCATTCCATACACACACACACACACACCACACACACACACACACACACACACACACACACACACACATATTCTCATACCATTTGAGGACGGTGAACTGACGGGACTAAAAGTGGACATTGCCTGAAATATGATCAGCTTTATTTTATTTATTATTGTTCGCTTGTCTGTCTGTTGCTGGAGAAAAAAAAAAGGGGGGCTTACATTGAAAATTCGCAGTTTTGTGTTGTCCTATTAAAATCAACATTCTTTTGAACCTTTTGTGTATTGGCATCTTGTTTGAGAACGCTAGTAGTCAACTTTGTTTTGGAGTTTTGTTGTTTTTCCAGACCAGATTAGACCTAAAATCAGACCTAAAATGATCTAGCCTGTTTCTTTTTAATTCTGATGTGTATGATTGTCATTCATTTTTGCGTTCAGGTGTATTTGAGGATACATACCAGCTGACTGAGTTTCCTGACCTTGGCGATTGGAAAATTGTTGTCGAGTCAACGGTATGTTTTAATTTTGTGTGCTGTGTACTAACTCATGTTACTGTATATTGTTACTCATGTTATTGTATATTGTTACAGTATATTGTTATTCTTGTCACTGTATATATAGTGTTGTAAGTCCATCACTTTGGTGGTTCACCCTGATATAACCGGAATGGCTGACTGGGCGTAAAACACCAAGTTACTTCTACTACTACCATCACTTTGGTGGACGTTCAGAATGAACTACAAAAAGAGGCGTCCACTCATTTAGAATCACACGTAACAAAAGTGCTGTGAGTCTCCTCAGGAGTGGAGAATAGCGCTGTATAAAGGCCATCACCATCGTCATCATCATCATGTACTTGGAACTATTCTACACTCTGTTCTTTGTTTAGAGGTTTTTGTTGTTGTTTGTTTTTTGTCAGCCAGTGTGCGTGAAACCTGTTTGCACCCAGTTTTTCATTGAGGGAGGGGGAGGCGGGGGGGGGGGTTGACATTTTGGGCTTGGCTTTTTTCTGTCTTAATGATTTAGATCGAGAGTGTTTATAGCTTTTGAGGATATGTTGCCAGCCGTGCTCAAAATGCAGTGTAGTTCTTCTGTTGGAATTGTGTGTGAAAAATAATGATCCACGTGTGAACCCTGTTCTCACAACGTTTTTCTTTGATTTGGCTCGTTTACTATCACAGATAAATGTTTTGGATGGTGTAAGTAGCTTCTGAGAATAATGTGTATCATAAATAACGGAAATTTCTGAAGTGCCACCCCCTGCAGCTCAAAGCGCTGAACAAACATAATACACGTAATGTTCATCAGCATAGAGATTTATTAATTTAACAAAACAACTCACATAATGTACACATCAACACGAGTCGTTCAAACAGAACTCTTTGCAAGATGCACACACACAGACACACACACACACACACACACACACACACACACACACACACACACACATGTGAGTGCACACACACACACACACACATGTGAGTGCACACACCACACACACACACACACACACACACACACACACACACACCACACACACACACACACATGTGAGTGCACACACACACACACACACACACACACACACACACACACACACACACACACACACACACACACACACACACACACACACAGTACAGACTGATAGGGGTGAAGAACAGTGTTCCTTAACTAAAATATGTGGAGAAGAGAAATGCCTTGTTTTATTGAAACGAGCAGTGGCTTACACCGTTGTCCATTTCAGTTAGTGGTGGTTCAGTACCTTTCTCCTGTTTGTTTTTCTAGTTTTATATATTCTTCACACCATACACACTGTTGAACACAATGCTTATGTCCAGAAATTGACTTTGATGAGCTTGCAGATGTGTCAACCCTCCAGTTAAAAATAAGGGTGGGAATATTACAGGGATGTTTAACTGATTGACACTTCACTGCCATTTGATGTTTGACTCAAGCTTGTCTTTTGACTTTTTTTTCAGGAGAACAACATTAACGAGGAGCTGACTTTCAAAGTGGACGAATACGGTAATTGTTTGTTTGTTCTTAGTAGTGCACAGTGCAGCTTTGCATCCTCTCCGTGAGAATTCCCCCTCATATAACCGTACTGGTTGACTTGGTGTAAAACGGCAAGTTACTCCGTGAGGGCAAATCCTCTGCATGTGGTTCAGCTTTGGTTCTGTGTTGTAACAGGATCCAAACACATAGCAGGTTCAAAGGTATTTGAACACGCTATTTATTTGGAAAACCACAATATGGAAATTTTCGGGGTAATCAGGCTACAAAAACGACTCTTAAGAGTTAAACGGTGAACAACGAGATGGAGGACTAGGACACTGACCTGTTTTTGGGTTGAGCTATGTTGTTTCATGTCCAGTGCTTGGAAGAACGTTCATGTCATTTTTCATCACTTTTCACCATTTAACTGTTGTTGAAGTGTCATTTTGCAGTTTGATAAATTCGCATCTTGTGTTTTGTCCTAATAAATAGCATTCTTTTGAACCTTTTATGTGTCTGGGTCTTGTTTTAGAATGCTAGAAGTCATTCTTGTTTAGATTTCTGTATTGTAATGCTGATTCCGTTCAGTTGTAGTTCTGTGTTGTAATGTTGATACAGTTCAGTTTAATTCTCTGTTGCAATGCTGATTTGAGTTCAGTTTTTGTTGATTCAGTTCAGTTTTAGTTCTGCGTTGTAATGCTGATTCAGTTCGGTTTTTGTTCTGCGTTGTAATGCTGATTCAGTTTGGTTTTCGTTCTGTGTTGTAATGCTGATTCAGTTCACTTTTAGTTCTGCGTTGTAATGTTGATTCAGTTTGGTTTTCGTTCTGTGTTGTAATGCTGATTCAGTTCAGTTTTTGTTCTGTGTTGTAATACCGATTCAGTTCACTTTTAGTTCTGTGTTGTAATGTTGATTCAGTTCACTTTTAGTTCTGCGTTTCAATGCTATTGAGTTCAGTTTTCATATTGTGTTGTAATGCTGATGCATTCAATTTTTGTTCTGTGTTGTAACTGTAATGTTGATTACGTTCAGTTTTCATTCTGTGTTGTAACTGTAATGTTGATTCAGTTCAGTTTTTGTTTTGTGTTGTCATGTAATTGTAATGTTGATTCAGTTCAGTTTTAACAGAACTGAAGTGAAGAAGTGTTGCATCTTCCATCAGTAGGAATGGAATAATATGTAGATATTCAGCAGCTTTCCCACAATTTCTGGTTCTGTTTGTTAAAAATCAGTGCTTGAAAGTCATGAAGTCATGATCGTAAGTGCTGCCATTTTGAGTCTAGGAGTCTGTATCAGTGATGTCATGAACAAGTCTAGCATGTGTGGTAAATATATTAAATGCCCCCCACCCCCCTCACCGCCACCACCACCACCCAGGAGTCTGTATTAGTGATGTCATGAACAAGTCCAGCATGTGTGGTAAATGTATTAAATGCCTCCTCCCCCCACCACCACCACCACCACACACACAGCCCAGGAGTCTGTATCAGTGATGTCATGAACAAGTCCAGCATGTGTGGCAAAGATATTAAATGTGCCCCCCCCCCTGCCCAAATACACACCCACACCCCCGCCCATAAACACACACATTCTACACACGCACCACTCTGATTTAAAAATATTTTTTCGAAAATTAATGGCATTGCTGATTAATTTTGTGTTAAAATGATTTCAGTTCTGCCCAAGTTTGAGGTGTCGGCCGAAGTTGTTCCAAGTTTCTTGATCAAGGACAAGAACCAGGGCCCCGTGGAGGTCACGGTGGCTGTCACTGCCACGTAAGTTACTGCCCTTACTTGCTCCGCTTTGCCTTTTCTCTTGTACCCAGTTGTTTGATCGTCTTATTTATGGGAAAGCTGTCAAGTTGACTGTTGTGTATTTTTCAGGTACACGTTTCATCATATGGGAAAGCTGTCAAGTTGATTGTTGTGTATTTTTCAGGTACACGTTTCATCATATGGGAAAGCTGTCTAGTTGACTTGTGTATTTTTCAGGTACATGTATGGGAAAGCTGTCTAGTTGACTGTTGTGTGTTTTTCAGGTACATGTGTGGGAAAGCTGTCTAGTTGACTGTTGTGTGTTTTTCAGGTACATGTGCGGGAAAGCTGTCTAGTTGACTGTTGTGTGTTTTTCAGGTACATGTGCGGGAAAGCTGTCTAGTTGACTGTTGTGTGTTTTTCAGGTACATGTGCAGGAAAGCTGTCTAGTTGACTGTTGTGTATTTTTCAGGTACATGTGTGGGAAAGCTGTCTAGTTGACTGTTGTGTATTTTTCAGGTACACGTATGGGAAAGGTGTCATGGGAGAGATCAAGCTGACGGTGATGGGTCCCAATGACGTCAAGCAGGAAATCCGTGACAATGTACGTTGAGTTTACCGCCCCATGCAACAAACCCTGCTTTAAACCATCTCCTTTGAGATCACACTCTGTTTATGACAGAGCAGTGTTCCAATAGCGCTGATGCTGCATGTTGCCTGGGGTGTGTCAGTTTCAGTAGTGCTTACTGTTTTTTTTATCTTACCTTCATATACAATACTACTTTATTGCCAAGTATCAGTACAGTTGCACTAGGAATGTTTTGTTGTGCCAAGTACATTCATCTCACATTCACTCCAGTCATAAAACATTATTGAATTACAGCAACAACAAATAAACATCCAGGTAAAAAGTCATTCATAGATAAATACATGAAAAATCCCACTGGCATCAAGCTGTGCATATCACTTAAAATTGCCACTTCCCGAGAACCCCTGCGTAAAAATGACTGTCCTAATAAAAGCAATTATAAGAATTATCTCTAACAAATTGATTAATTAACCCTGCCAGCTTACTCCGCTGGCCACTATCACCCTGTTTTACTCCAATTATGTTTTGTTACAAAAGGGTTGTGAAAAAATGAAGTTGAATGAGCTTGGAGTGCAGAAAGTAGGCGGTGTTGCTGGCAGTATGTGAAGCACCCAGAAGTGGGAGGGGGCTGTCAACAGTGTTGGGTTCTTATCGGTGGGTGGGGGGGGGTATTTTCTGTAACAGCCATGCCCCACTGCAGGGAGTCAGGGAGGAGGGTAAAGCGATCCCACGAGTTAATAATAATAATAATAATGTACATTTATCGCACGCTCTTCAATGCCCTGAGCACTCACATAGTACATACGAACCTAAATATGATATTCTGTACACATGTGGAGCACAGTCCTATCAAAAACAATTGACTGCATTAGTTCCAAACACATAAAAAAGGTTCAAAATGAACGTGTATTTATTAAGACATAAACGCACAGTCTGCACATTTCGGGGGCAATCTCCTTTGCCAAGCTGCAAAACGAAATAACAAGTTTGTGTCATGATGTTATTTTGCCCTGATATTACCACAACGGTTGACTGGGCGTAAAACAACCAAATTGCTTGTGTCATAATAAATAAGCGTTCTTTTAAACCTTTTATGGGTTTGGATCTTGTTTTAGAACACTTAGCAGTCATTCTTGTTTCAGATTTTGTTGTCGTTGTTGACTGTATCAGCGTATGGCTCTGCTGAAAAGATCCAAACACGTAAAAGATTCTAAGGAACGCTTATTTATTTTGACACAGACAACACGATGTAAATTTTCAGGGAAATCCCCTTCTTCAGGCCACAAAACAACACTTAAACAACAGTGGAACAGAAAGGTTTGATTTGGGTTGTGTTTTTTTTAGTTTAGGGCGGGAACGAGGAGCAGCTGGGGTGAATTTGTTCCTTCCACGCAGTGCCCTTTTCGTGCTGGTGAAATGGTCTCAGCAGGTAGTCCTTTCACAGGACAGTAAAGTATTATCTTGTCTTATCTTGTATTATGTTATTATGTAAGACAGCTCCTCTCATTGACTTGCAGATTGTGGACCCCAGCGGCAGAAAGAACGTGGCTGTTGACCTGACAAGGGTATTAAACCAAATGAACAGCTACAGCAGCATCCAAATCAAGGTCGAGGTCACCGACGAGACGCAGCGTACCTATGATACCATGGTGACAGTGCGGGTGGAGAACCAACCGGTGAAGTTGGAGTTTGACAGAGTGCGAACCGACTTGGTCTACCGCACTGGAATGCCCATTCAAGTTGTGGTAAGGCAGGAAGATTCCTGTGTTCTTGTAGTGGGAATACCTTGTAGTGGAATAAGTGCTCTAGTAGTGGGAATAAGTGCTCTAGTAGTGGGAATAAGTGCTCTTGTAGTGGGAATAAGTACTGTGGTAGTGGGAATAAGTGCTCTAGTAGTGGGAATAAGTGCTCTTGTAGTGGGAATACCTTGTAGTGGAATAAGTGCTCTAGTAGTGGGAATAAGTGCTCTTGTAGTGGGAATAAGTACTGTGGTAGTGGGAATAAGTGCTCTAGTAGTGGGAATAAGTGCTCTTGTAGTGGGAATACCTTGTATGTGTGTCAATAATAATATAAATAATATATAATAATATAGTGAAATTTGTAAAGTGCCTACCCTGGGGCTCAAAAGCGCTGTGAAACCATAAATACTCATAATGTACATACAGATGGAAAATGTATGATCCAAAAAAAAAAATAATGTTAGTATAATATGCTCTTAAGTGTAAGTCGATAATATGAAAAGATGCTACACACACACCATGCACGAAAGTATAGGCATACACACACACACACGCACGCACACACACGCACGCACGCACGCACGCACGCACGCACACTGTTCAGACTGATGGGAGTGAAGGACAGTGTGGTTTAACTGAAATATTCTGAGAAGAGAAACGTCTTGAGTTGACTTCTGAAGGAAGAGAGAGTAGCAGACTGCCTGATGTCTTGGGGGAGATTGTTCCCGATGTGGGGGCCAAAGGTGAGAAAGTGCGAAAGCCATGGGTTTTGCGGTGAGACGTTGGATTTTGAGCGTGCGTGTGTCTGACGAAGAGCGGAGAGAGCGGGAAGGACTGTAAAGGTGTAGCAGCTCAGAAAGATAAGAGGGAGCGGAACGTGTCATTGCGTTGTAACACATGCAAGCAGTTTTGTATTTTATCCGTTCAGAAATTGGGAGAAATAAGTGCTCTAGTAGTGCTCTGGTAGTGGGAATAGGTACTCTAGTAGTGGGAATAAGTGCTCTTGTAGTGGGAATAACTACTGTGGTAGTGGGAATAACTACTGTGGTAGTGGGAATAGGTGCTCTAGTAGTGGGAATAAGTGCTCTAGTAGTGGGAATAAGTGCTCTTGTGGTGAAAATAAGTGCTCTTGTAGTGGGAATAAATTCTGTGGTAGTGGGAATAAGTGCTCTTGTAGTGGGAATAAGTGCTCTTGTAGTGGGAATAAGTGCTCTTGTAGTGGGAATAAGTACTGCAGTAGTGGGAATAAGTGCTCTTGTAGTGGGAATAAGTGCTTTTGTAGTGGGAGGAAGTGCCCTAGCAGTGGGAATATGTACCCTAGCAGTGGGAATAACTGTTCTTTAGTGGAAGTAACGAGAGATTTGTGTTTCAACATTTTCAAGTCTTGCTACTGACTGTCTCCTGTTCTAAGTTGTTCCGGTTGATGCTAGTCCTGGGGGGAAAAAGAATATCTGTAGACAGCAGGTTTTGTTGGATCTACTCTATAACTTGCTTGGTCTAGCTGTCACTATAGTTGTTGTCATGAAGTTTATTCCTTGCGGAGGAACAAGGTCACAGTCGGATTGTTGTCCATGAGCCACAACATTTTGAAGAGAGAGGGAGAGCCAGAGCAGAATTGAACCACCAGCCCCTCACCTTGCTGCCAGGCAGAACTGGCCTCTGTTTGACCGCAATTGGTGTTTTTTTCTCTCCAGGTGAAGGTGACGGACCCGGTGGGCATGCCGCTGGACGCGATGTACATGGAGAACCCGCTGACTCTGTCCTTGATAGACATGGAGGATGCGAGCAAGAACATGGAGCAGATTTTCAGCCTGACACCCGGACAGACGGAGGTGGTGTGGAACATCCCCAGCATGGCTTCTACCAGTTCCTATCTGGACCTGACGGTGAGATTGCCGTCTCTGTGACAGTGGTGGTAGTGGTGGTGGTGTATGCTTGTTTGTGTGTGTGTGTGTTTGTATGTGTGTGTGTGTGTGTGTTTGGATTGTGTGTTTGTGTGTGTGTGTGTGTGCGTGCACATGTGTGTGTGTGTGTGTGCGTGCGTGCATGTATATTTGTGTTTGCATGCATGCATGTGGTGTGTTTGAAACAATTGTATAATGTGCAGTTTCTGAAATTATTCATAAGCAGAGGCTGTGCTGTACAGGTTTTAGCAGCTCATTGTCTGAGTGATCGCAATCTGATGTTGCAGGCTTCAATGACTGTGGGTGGGAGAGAATTGCTTCAGACGGAAAATATCAGAAAGTACAAGACTGTGGGAAATGCGACACTGAATGCGAGATGGATGGCCTATACTCCTGTGAGAACCGGGGCGTTTTTGTGTTGTATTCTAGCTTATCTTGAGAATTTGTGATGTTTTGTGTTGTATTCTATTATATGTTGAGAACTTGTGTAGTTTTGTGTTGTATTCTAGCATATCTTGAGAACTTGTGATGTTTTGTGTTGTATTCTAGCATATCTTGAGAACTTGTGAAGTTTTGTGTTGTATTCTAGCGTATCTTGTGAACTTGTGATGTTTTGTGTTGTATTCTGACGTATCTTGAGAACTTTTGATGTTTTGTGTTGTATTCTAGCATATCTTGAGAACTTGTGATGTTTTGTGTTGTATTCTATTCTATGTTGAGAACTTGTGTAGTTTGTGTTGTATTCTAGTGTATCTTGAGAACTTGTGATGTTTTGTGTTGTATTATTCTATTATATGTTGAGAACTTGTGATGAATACAGCTAATTCTAGCATATCTTGAGAACTTGTGATGTTTTGTGTTGTATTCTATTATATGTTGAGAACTTGTGATGTTTTGTGTTGTATTCTATTATATGTTGAGAACTTGTATAGTTTTGTGTTGTATTCTGGCGTATCTTGAGAACTTGTGATGTTTTGTGTTGTATTCTAGTGTATCATGAGAACTTGTGAAGTTTGGTGGTATATTCTAGTGTACCTTGAGAACTTGTGAAGCTTTGTGTTGTATTCTACCTTGTCTTGAGAACCTGTGAAGTTTTGCTCTGTGTTCCTGCATGGGAGCAGAGAAAGCACCCCAAAATGCTGAAAATAGCCCAAACATGCATTAAAAGAAGAATATGTGAAGTACAGTGAGCCTGTGTGAGAGAGGAGAATAGTGCTGCATATAATATATATTATTTGAAAGCAATCGGTAATTCTCTAACTTGTCTTTTTAGCACTAATGATCATACCTCTGTTGACTTTCGGCTGTGTTTTGAGTTTTTTGTGTGTGTCACACTCCGAGCATCGCTTTCCAGCACCTCCCCCCAAACTCTGCCAGATTTAGTTTCGCCACTGAAGGGGGCACTCTTTATCTCCGCGCAGCTGTCCACTGACGCGGTCAGCGTCCTCCGAAAGGTTTGGGTGCTGATAAGACTGTAGAAGCAACCTAGCGCCCAAGGACGCACGTAAACATGAGGCACATCCACCCCGGGTAAAAAAAGAAAAGAGTTCTGTCTCGATTCAAACAATCTTTGTTTTATTTAAGCTGGCGTAAGCAACAAGGTCAGTTATAAAACAAACGTCTGATATAATTTGAGTTGTTTGTAACAAACTCACTACTGTTTTATCACCAACAAAAAACTGCTCGTTAGCTGACAGTTTTCTGGGACTTACGGCGTAACTAAATATGGCAGTGGTTGAAGGAAAGATGTTGTAAACCAATGCTTGGAGTTAGTGTGTGTGTGTGTGTGTGTGTGTGTGTGTGTGTGTGTGGTTCCACAGATGCTGTTCTCTGACTTGTGGTTTTAGCTGTTATGCATTAACAGGGATCATATCCCTGTTATATCCTTGTTTATTTCTGGCAGTGTTTTGAAGTTGCTGTGTGTGCGTGGTTCTGCAGATGCTGTCGATGGGAAGCAGTGCATCCTTTGTGGTGGATGTGTCCGATTCCTCTCACTTCAGTTCCCTTGCGTACATGGTCAGTACCAGTCCTGAACATGGTTTTGGTGCTTGTCTTGTTGCATTGGTAAACGATACAAAAGTACTGTGTGGGAATGTGTACAGCGCACTTGGACAGACACATGCCCAGATCGGCACATGCATGCGTATATGCATCCACCCAAGTATGCATGCATAGACACACACATGCCCACACACACGCATGCATGCACGCACGCACGCACACACATGCACACACGCACACACACACACACACACACACACATTACCACCACCACCACCACAAACAACACCCACACCCACCCCCCACCACCACCCACCCCACCACCACAACCAACATGCACACTCACCACCACCCACCCCACCACAGGAACAGTGATTTTGATCCAGATGTTACTGATTCTTATATTCAAGCGAGCAAGTGTACGAAACTGGTCGGCAAGGTAGGGTGTTCGGAAGTAACAGTTTTCAGACTTTGTTGAAACTACAATAGTAACACCAAAAATATTCCTGTCTTCTGATACTGAAAGATAGTGAATGAATGATATGTATTAAAAATTGAGCGCAGTGTTGCCTGTTTCTTTTTAATAATGAGTGCAGATTTTTATGGCTCTACCTTATGTGGAAGTAGAGAGGATGAGCTCTAAACACCATGGCTCTGATTTTGTATAATTTTGAGCAGCAAGATCCAAACACTTAAAAGATTGAAAAGAATGCTTACTTATTATGACACACAAATTGCAGATTTGTGGATTGTGTGTCTGTGTCATAATAAATAAGCGTTCTTTTGAGCCTTTTACGTGTGGGTCTGTGTCATAATAAATAAGCGTTCTTTTGAGGGCCTTTTAAGTGTGGGTCTGTGTCATAATAAATAAGCGTTCTTTTGAATCTTTTACGTGTGTGGCTCTTGTTTTAGAACGCTAGCAGTCATTCTTGCTTCAGATTAATTTTTTTGAACAACAAGGCTAAAAATGGCCCGGCAGCAGAGGCTGCGCAAGCAGTAAAGCCTCCAGGGCTGAAAGGGTTAGGCTAGTAATGGTGGTCAGAGCAAGGTGAAACGTGAAAAGTGTGAAAGTCTCTCAAGTTCTTTCTCTCACTCGAACAGATTGTGAGTCGCGGAAACATCCAAGCTTTTGGCTCCGTTGTGGTGGGTCAGACGACCAACGTAGCGGTCACCACGGACATGTGCCCCAAAGGAAAACTCGTGGTTTACGGAGTCACAACCGTTTCGTCCGTCTCCAGCTCGCCCGAGATCATCGCCGACAGTCTGGACCTCAAACTGGAACACTGTCAGGACAAGAAGGTTAGGGACTTGGGGCTGACGTCTTTTCTGATGCGCTTTGTGTTGTGATGTGACCATTATTTTTGTGATGTTATCTTTATCTTTGTGATGCGGTTGTTATTTTTCTTTTCTTTTTCTTAATGATAATGATGGAAATATGTAAAGTGGCTCAAAGCGCTGAACAAACATAATATAACCACACATA
>JABMCL010000572.1:272500-295000 GCA_018857735.1 Alviniconcha marisindica
ATAAGAGGTGCATGTTTGTGCTAGGATTCATCTCCTTCACCTGTTGGAGGATGGGAGGCAGACTTGGACAAAACGCATTTTGAGAAAGCTAGTTCTTTCGCTTTGAAGAAATTGCAACGGCTGTGCTTGTTTACCTGGTAATCTTCATGCCAGGCGCTTGTTGTAGTGTTGTGTTAACTCATTTTGGTCGTGCATTGAGTTTTGACAGGGGGACTTTGGCAGTTTTGATGATGGATTAATTATCAGTGTGTGGTGTTGCTGGCTGTAGTTTGACTGACAGCGTCTGCGTGACCAGATCGACAGCTGTTGTGTGGTAAAGGTGCTGAGCAAGGACGTTTTGACGTTGAGTTTTCTTCCAGGTTTCATATAGCTTGAATTGCATGCTCCCTCCCCCCCCCTCCCCCCCCCCCCCCCCCTCCCTAAGCAGACAAAAAAGAAAAAGAATAACTATTGATTCTTACATAAGCTAGAGGGTGGAGAAGACACACACACACACATGCATGCACTCACGCACGCACGCACGCGCATGCATGCATGTATGCATGCACTCACACACACACACACACACACACACACACACACACACACACACACACACACACACTCACTCCACGTCACCCAGCCCAACCCAACCCCGGCACAATAGCCGCCAAACTGTGGAGTGATTGCTGCTCACTGACAGAAAGCTTTGGTCCCTGGCAGGCTGTTGGCCTCACGCTGCTGAGTAGTGTAAGAGTGTATGGAGTGGAGGATCAACCCGACTATCTCTATGACAATGAGATTGTCATGTTTGCTGCAGCAGCACCCGATGCTGCTGTTGATGAGCAGGATTCAGCAAGAGGTGAAGGCGGTGGGGGTTTGAGGATGCCTGTTTTTGTCTTTTGAATGTGAGTCACTGTTTGTTTTGAGGCTTTTGTTGTTGTTGTTGTTGTTGTTTTTGCTGCGGCCAGGTTGCTGTGATTTTTGACAGTAACACATAGTGCACTTAACCCTTTCACTGGCAATCATCGGGTGTCTGTGCACACCTTGTGTCCACCTTGTTAGCACTTCAAAGCACACACCGCAGTTTAATTGACCTTGGTCTTCAGTGTGGCAGATAGGGTAGCGTCCATTGGACATTCTCTGAATCGAGCTGAACAGCAATGACTTTGGCAACTTCCCTTGGCGGCTGGCAAATGGGTGGCCATCTTCCACTGTGGTTTTCAAGGATATCATTGGTGACGCCTACAGGTGTTTCGAACCTAACTAAGCAAAGGGGAAGCAGTCTGGCAGCCTGTGTGGCAGGCCTGAGTGTTTTGCTGGTAATTTGACCTCAGCTTCACCGTGCCACTGCAACGTTATCAATGATAGTTATTGTGACGCATGCGCAGTCCACAGTTGTATTCGCACGCTCTTTCCTGGCACTGAAAAATTTCACTGTCCTTGGATTTATTACGTGTTACTGGTGGTATATCCGTACAAAATATGCTGCTAATCAAAGACCCAGACTGGATTAGATCTATGTGTAGCCCTTTTCACTGTCATTGTGGTGTCACACCCTGATGGTGGTGGTGAAAGGGTTAAAACAAACAGGATTGCCCACGTGCGTGATTTTTGTGTGACCGTTATTCACAGTTTGTGTGCGTTTTTGATCTCTTTTTACAGCTTTGTTCCATACCCTGCTGGTGTTAAAAGGGTTAAAACAAACCAGACTGTCCACATGGAGGATTTCTGTCTCTCCATTATTCACAGTTTGTGTTCGTTTTGATCTCTTTTCACAGCTTTGTGTGTGTGTTGATGAAGAACTCGGTGTTGTAATGGTGACTGGTGTGATTGCTATGCTTCCTGAAATGGGCCAGCGCTTGCAGATCTCTGGCAGGTTTTTTGTTGTTGTTGCAAAGAACGGATTGGTGCTGTAGTGATGATGAGTGCATGCCGTGCATGACTACCTGGCTTCCTGAGACAGGCAGGTACCCGAAGCTTGTGAGTTTCTGCCGCAGATTAGTCTGCGAGCGTCAGCAGCTGTGAGCATGCAGTGTTTCCTCGTGGGATGAGTCTGACAGCCGACCCCAGTGTCTATAATTATGTCAGATATCTAGCATCTTGTTCAGTCCGTGTGTCTGTTGTTGGGAGTCGGCAAGCTGGAGTTTGTTGGTTTGTTTGTGTCTTACAAAACAAAACAAAAATAGACTGTCAGAAGCGACTGAAATAGACTGAATAGACTGTCAGAAGCGACTGAAATAGACTGTCAGAAGTGACTGAAATAGACTGAATAGACTGCCAGAAGCGACTGAAATAGACTGAATAGACTGTCAGAAGCGACTGAAATAGACTGAATAGACTGCCAGAAGCGACTGAAATAGACTGAATAGACTGTCAGAAGCGACTGAAATAGACTGTCAGAAGCGACTGAAATAGACTGAATAGACTGTCAGAAGGGACTGAAATAGACTGTCAGAAGCGACTGAAATTGCTGCTCAGTTTTTTTGTTTTGTTTTCCTGAAAAAGAGAACAGTATGCAGGCTGTCAGAAGCAACTGAAGTTGCTGCTCAGGGTTGTTGTTTTTCTGAAAGAGTGAGTCTGCTTCACCTGGCTGTTTAGCGTGATTGAAAAAAGATTGACTCTCATCGTTGGAAACAGAATGCCCGCAGAAGCGAGCAGTCAGTCTCTGCCCAAAGCCTCCGGGGTCAGGTACCTTCCTCTTCTCAGCTGGACCGACGTAGATATTCAAACTCAGAAGTGGAGAGACAAAGAGCTAGAGAAAATCCATAATAATAATAATAACTCCTGTACAGCGCTAAACCCTGTAAAAAATTACAAGCTTGCGGAGCTGTACATTATCAACATCAAAATCCACTTGACAATCAAAAAAGCACAAATACTATAAATGCATGCATCCATATCAACATCACTCATAGTTCAGGAGCTGTGTGA
Source organism: Alviniconcha marisindica (assembly GCA_018857735.1). Classification (NCBI taxonomy): domain Eukaryota; kingdom Metazoa; phylum Mollusca; class Gastropoda; family Provannidae; genus Alviniconcha; species Alviniconcha marisindica. Next base: position 275,414 of record JABMCL010000572.1, read on the forward strand.
GAGTCGAGGTGGCCGTCCTGGGCTGTCCGTCCTAATGAGCCTTCTGGTTTCCGTGGACGTAAAGCTGCATTGAACCATGCTTTCGGCATTGGTCTCAGCTTGTCCCTAATTAGTAATATGTCAACCAACATCCGAAGACATTAAGCAACACAACTGAACCAACATGACAAAAAGCCAGGATGAAACAAGCAGACAAGCAAACAAACAAAAAGAATCAAGGCTGCGTTGTCTATTTCTTCCCCTGCAGATAGGGTTTAGCACTGTTGGGCAAACCAAGAGGAAACGCCTGGAAACGAAAGTGAGCTTAGAGAAAATGGAACCACCAGAAGCGGAGGAAAACCATAAGAGAGAAGTATAGTGAAACAAAATAATTCTGGAATTGGAAAACCAAAACAACCCCCCCCCCCCCCCCACACACACATACACAAAAACCCACACCAAAACAGTTGGAAGGATAATAATTCTGGCATGAGGGGGGTCGGGGGGGGGGGGGGGGGGGGGAGGGGTGTTGGAAGGAAGCTGAAAGAAAATAATTCTGGAATTGGAGAAATTTGCTTTGAGGGTATTAGGTGGGGGTGTGTCGCTGAGTTTAACGTTGGTGTGCGCTGGCTGGTTTGCGTTCCCATAAACTTTAGCTGGACAGGAAGTGAAAACGGCCAGCCTCTGCGTGTTAATTATGACTGCTTCTGTTCTCCCAACAGGCAGTGGGTGTCGTGGCAATTGCCGATGTTATCATGAAACAACGGAAGCGCCCGGTGTATAGGGGCAGACCAAGGATTGCTTTCGCTGATGTCAAAAGAAGAAACAAGATAATGATGAAGAAAGGAGGTATTCTGGTCTTGGATGAGGTTTTTGGTTTAGATATGACTCACTTTTAGTTTTACGAGTTTGCTGTTTTCCATCTGTACAAATTAAGTCAGCTTCTTGTCAGGATAAGTTTTTTAACACAAAGCATGCAGGCCCTGCAAAGTAATTACGTGTATATATGCTTTGCCTGTTTTCAGTGTTAATTGCACATTTGCGTCTGTTTTCGTTTCATCTTTGGGTTTTTAGGGTGGTAAACGGACATGTTGGGAGTATATGGGATAACCGTGTTAGTGGAGGCAAAAATGTCGCCTGGTCAGAGAGGTTGAACTGCATGGTGAAGTACCACAGCATGGTGCTGCATGGAGACCGGCATTAATTTCAGACACTTGCATGCTCCTTACCGGCTGACATTGGACAGTGCAGACAAGTCATGGACGATCAGCTGCCTGACTCGGTCATGATCTTTGCAATTGCAGCAGGCTTTGTTTTGTTTGCACAGTGACATGGTGCATTTCTGTGTTACCTCATGTAGCATCACTCTTGTGGACCAAAGCCCACCTCCCTCCACCACCAGTCCCCCCACCACCTTTTTGTCTTTTGTGGTTAAGTAAACATGGTGCTTAACGTCCACAGAAACCATCAGGCTTATTAGGGACAAGGAGAAGGGGGGGAAAGGGGTGTGGAGGTGGGGGAAGAGGGAGATTATATACCTACCGCTACACTGTCACCACCAGAATGACTTCTGCATTAAGGTGGGCAGCGATGAGAGCCATTTTAATGTTTCATAATTGTGAGGGACAAAGTGACAAGACAGTGTCCACAGACCACTACTTTTGAAGAGAAAGGAGAGCTGAAGCAGATTCAAACTGAGGTTCTTCTGCTTACCAGCCTAACGCCTTACTGCTAGGCCAAACTGGTTTAGGTTTTCCCACTCTATATAGCAAATTTGTAGGCTGTCACCTTGGAACACCAAAGAAGACAAGATGGTAGACTGTCACTGTGAAATCGCTAGTTTTTACCGCCATCACTCTGGAACACCAAAGAAGACAAGATGGTAGACTGTCACTGTGAAATCACTAGTTTTTACCGCCGTCACTCTATAACACCAAAGAAGACAAGATGGTAGACTGTCACTGTGAAATCGCTAGTTTTTACCGCCGTCACTCTATAACACCAAAGAAGAGAAGATGGTAGACTATCACTGTGAAGCAAGTGAAATCGCTAGGTTTTTACCACTCCGTAGCCTGATGGTAGGCTAGCTGTCGGTCAGGAACACCAAAGAATTAGACCGGAAGATATCTAGACTGTCACCCAGAACAGCTGAAGTCGCTAGACTCTTTTACTCAGCAAGCTAAGCTGACAGTAACTCAGCGCAGACTGCAGTTTCGCCCCGCATCCCAGCTTTTTTCAAAACAGGGTGATAAACATGGAAAAAAGCTGCCATATCTGACCTCCTGAGAGCTGTAGCATTGTTGTGTGTGTGTGTGTGTGTGTGTGTGTGTGTGTGTGTGTGTGTGTGTGTGTGTCTGGCAGGCTGTGGGGCTTGTGGTGATTGCTGATGTTAGTCTGAAGCAAGAGGAGCGGTGGCCGGTGTTTTTTGATGGGCCGGTGTTTGCTAAAGCTGACGGTGAGAACGAAGCAGGAGGTACTGCTCAGTGTAGGGAGGGAGCACGGTTTTGGGCTTGGACGCTTCTAACTTTTCTGTCCCTTACTCTCTTCCTGAACTTGTCTTTGTAGTCTTCCCTAAATCTTCTTGCCTATGTAGAGGGCTTTACTTGCATGCTTTTGCCATCAGCAGTAACACTCTCACTCTCAGTCTGGGAAGCAGATACGGTTTTACTCAGCAATCTGACAGCAATCCGGCACTGGCTGCAGTTTTCCCATGTTCCGGCTTCATTCAAAACTGGGCAACAAACCCCGAAAAAAAGCCGCCGTCCAAAAGTCTGTAAATGGCCTCCTGAGAGCTGTAGCATTGTTGTGTGTGTGTTTGTTTGTTGTGTCTGGCAGACTATGGGGCTTGTAGTGCTCGCTGATGTTAGCCTGAAGCAAGAGGAGTGGTGGCCGGTGTAATTTTTCAATTTTCCCATTACTGCTGTGGCTACTGGTGAAGCTGGTGTTGTTTTGGATGGGGCAGCAGGTACTACTCAGTTTAAGGAGAAATTTTTGTGTGTGTTGGGATACCTGTAACATCCTGGTCCAACTGTTCCTGAGCTTGTATATATATATATAATGTAGTCAGCCTTAATCTTGTCTGTGTAACTGGCTCAAGTTTTATTCATGCTTTTGCTGCCAGTGGCAGTTAACATAGGCTCCCTGGGAAGCAGCTATGGTTAGCCAGTTGTGCCATGTTTTCCTGTGTTTGCTACCAATAGCTTTTAGGATTTGCTTTGATGACAAGGAAGCAATTATGGCTCGTTTGGATGCTGAATTATTATTTTGGATGTGTTGGTTAGGCATTTTCTCGTCACTAACAAAATATATGCAGGTGTAGTAAAAATCAGGTCCCCACAGATGTTTTAGGCGCTTTCTCATCATCAACCAAATAATACTCAGCGGTAGCGAAAAATGGGGCCCCACAGTGTTTGAACCTTGCATGTTTTTTTTACCGGTCTGTGTTTTTGTATTATATAATCATGTACGTGTGGATCATCACCTACTTGACTAGACCAGAGCTGCTTCTGTGTAACTGTGTGCTTGTGCTGTCAGTGCACGTGTGGCTTAGTTTTGTGCGAAAGCTTTGCCAAAGACATGTTCATTCGATCACAGACCTTGTCAGAGTGAAGGGACTAGTCCCTAGGATGTGGAAGGTGGAATCTTCTGGGAGTTGGGTAGCAGGGGATTCCCAAGTCTGGACCGTCTCCCTGGCCTTCCCCTGCTGACCATTTAGACTCCAGGAAGAATTCACGAGGCAGTGCGTTGAGTCCTCACAGCACTGTCCAAAAGACTTGCCCCTTCGGCCAGCGATGATGCGGGTCTCCTTGTCCTTGTTGATCATGAAGTGGGTCATCTTGTCCTTGTTGATCATGAAGTGGGTCATCTTGTCCTTGCTGAACATGAATAGGAGCCTCTTGTCCTTGCTGAACACGAAGTGGGTCATCTTGTCCTTGCTGAGCATGAAGTGAGTCATCTTGTCCTTGCTGAACATGAAGTGGGTCATCTTGTCCTTGTTGATCATGAAGTGGGTCATCTTGTCCTTGCTGAACATGAAGTGGAACCTCTTGTCCTTGTTGAATATGAAGTGGGTCATCTTGTCCTTGTTGAACCTGAAGTGGGTCATCTTGTTCTTGTTGATCATGAAGTGGGTCATATTGTCCTTGTTGATCATGAAGTGGGTCATCTTGTCCTTGCTGAACATGAAGTGGGTCATCTTGTCCTTGCTGAACATGAAGTGGTGCCTCTTGTCCTTGCTGAAAATGAATAGGAGCCTCTTGTCCTTGTTGAACACGAAGTGGGTCATCTTGTCCTTGCTGAACATGAAGTGGGTCATCTTGTCCTTGTTGATCATGAAGTGGGTCATCTTGTCTTTGCTGAACATGAAGTGGGTCATCTTGTCCTTGCTGAACATGGAGTGGGTCATCTTGTCCTTGCTGAATGTGATCCTACCGCTGCTCTGTTTCCTTGCCCCATGCCTCGGAATGAGGCTGCTTCAGTTCTTTTCCGGCAGGTGGAGGTCGGACCGTAACACAGTCTGCATGTACTGTGTGTGCTCTGTCACTGTGGGCAGTTTGGCTGAGGTGTAGTTTTGGAGCCTAGTTTTAACCATCACGTTCAGCATCAGTATGCTGTTAAAGGGGACCTCGAGCCAGGGAGCGTCACCAGTCCTGTTGTCAGGAGTGGAATGAAGAAAAGATTCACAGCAGTTTTTGTTGTCAGCTTGTGGTCAAGATTGATAAGCAGTTGTCATTCAAAAGTGGGGAAAAACATGACCTTGAGCTCTGCCATTTTGTGTCTGACGGTGTGGTGTCTGTGGTGCTACAAACAAGGCTGGCAGGTTTAGTTCTTGAAGTGTCGATTGTATGAAGAACTAAACCGGTTCTGCTCTTCATTGATAAAGACTCGACCATCGTGGTCTGAAACAGAATGAGGCCCAGAGCGCTTGTGCGGAATCAACACACAAGGGAGTTAATTAGCTCTTGAAAGACGTCACACAAACACAACAACAAAGACTAGAGTCACCAACGGTAACTCACACCTGGCATGCATGTTAACACAAGGTACATAAACTCCACCAGAGGTACATCCTCTGTACACTGTAACTGTAGGCGACTCTGGTCTTTGTTTTTGTGTTTGTGTGACGTCTTTCGAGCACTAATCAACTACCGAACCATCATGGCCGTGCCATGAAGATCTCAAATTCAACGCCCCACAACCCCCTATAAAAAACAGCTTGCCTTGCATAGAATGTTAATTAGAATAACCGCACAAAGCCTGCAAATGGAAATATTTGCACATTTCCTATGGTCTCATTCCAACTTCTGTCCTTTGCTTGGTGTCCCCTTTCACTGTGTAGCTTTCAACAGACTTGTACCATGTGTGCCAACCAGCTGCTTACGTTTCAGCTTTTGTCTTCAGCCAGCTTCTTGTGTTTCACTTTTTGTCTTCACCCAGTTTCTTGTGTTTCACTTTTTGTCTTCACCCTTGGCAGGAGATTGGCCTTCAGGTTGTGACCGACCTGCATGTCTGTGGTGTTGCTTTTGACACTTTTGTACCATGTATGTCAGTCAGCTGCTAATGTTTCACTTTTTGTCTTCACTTTGGCAGGAGATTGGCCTTCAGGTCATGACCGACCTGCTTGTCTTTCTTCCGATTGTTCCGATCTGGGAAGTTGATGATCGGATTTTTTTTGCCCCTGGGATGCCACCCCCGCAAGGTAGTCCTGCAGGACAGTGATTTGCATAGTTACACTGGCAGTCTGAGACTCTTTTGGGGGTATAAGTTGTGTATGAACAATTCTGTTTGAAGTGCAGTTGAGTTCTGGCTCAACCATTTTCACTGAAAAAGAAGAAGAAGAAACAAGTAAGTAAGTAACTTGATGTCTTATGCCCAGTCATCCAGTACGGTTATATTAGGGTGATCCATAACAATAACAAACAAAAAACAAAAGCAAAAAGGGAGAATAAAAGGAAAAGGAGTCTGTGTAATCATCAGCACAATTAAGCTTGCGTAAAGGCTGTCCTGCCTGCCCATCGATCTGTGAAGCATTGAAACCGTTTCAGCAAGGTCTTCCAGCTTTGCATGGTCATGATCTACTTTGTGTAGCTTTATGTCATATAATTTTGATCTTTAGTAACTGTGATGCAGTGCAGTTCAAAGTCACAAGAGCTGCTGAACAGTAACTCTGAAAAAGTATGTATTGTTGCAATATATACAATACAATACAATAATACTTTATTATCCTTAAAAAGGAAACTCAGTTGTCTGCCTTTGACAAATAATAACAAGCGCATGAAAATGTAATTAAATACTATACAGCTTCACTCGCTTAATTAGAATAAAAACGTAGTAAAATCAAGTGAATAAACAGTAAGAAGAAAATACAGTGGCAATCACAATCACAATGGAATGCAATGTGTATAAAAACAACAACAGTAAGCCTTACCCTGCACCCCATCCTCTTGCACGCACCCACTCATGGAGTGAGGAGGGGAAAAAAGAAAAAAAAAACTATCATAACTTACCTTTTATTGTTGTTGCAGCGATAGTTTTCATTCATTGAGATGAAGTACTGTATGTTAGAAGGGTGTAAATGCTTGAATTGTATTGAGTATTCACCGAACACAATGATTTAAACTTCTGCATGATGATAATCCCAAGACGGTTTTGCACCTTGATGCTGAATTGTATTGAGTATTCACCGAACACAATGATTTAAACTTCTGCATGATGATAATCCCAAGACGGTTTTGCACCTTGATGCTGAATTGTATTGAGTATTCACCGAACACAATGATTTAAACTTCTGCATGATGATAATCCCAAGACGGTTTTGCACCTTGATGCTGAATTGTATTGAGTATTCACCGAACACAATGATTTAAACTTCTGCATGATGATAATCCCAAGAAGGTTTTGCACCTTGATGCTGAGGTTTATCGTCCTGACCCTGTTCCATTATCCAGGACCCTCTGAGTTATGCCGCCTTGAAATGATGATAAAGGCGCTGAATGTGAGTCTCTAGCGGCTTAATTGTGTGCACTGCTGAGAGCTCAAGTCATGGACTTGGGACTTGGGTACGCTTGTGAACTTTACAGGAAAGTTTGTGTCAAAGACCGCTGGAGAGATGCAATTTGCATCTCATGATTGGAATGCAAGTTGAAATCTGCTGAAGAAGTCTTGACATGTATGTCACACAATAAAAATGGTTGTTCAGTGGCGGAGTTTTGCTTTGAGCACTCAGATCCCTAAAATGACAAGTACGTCACACAGTGAAAATGGTTGTTCAGTGGCGGAGTTTTGCTTTGAGCACTTAGATCCCTAAAATGACAAGTACGTCACACAGTGAAAATGGTTGTTCAGTGGCAGAGTTTTGCTTTGAGCACTCAGATCCCTAAAATGACACATATGTCACACAAGGAAAAATGATTGTTCAGTGGCAGTTTTGCTTTGAGCACATAAATCCCTGAAAATTGTTTCAGGCTTTTCACTGTAAACTGCTTTGAAACCTGCGTCATTACTGTACGCTACAATCAACACAGGAAGTCCAGAATGAGGACTAGACGCCCAGTTCTTACCTCCTGACAGCATGCAATTAGTTTTGTCTGAACCAGACGTTCATGGGCAGGCCTGGTGTTCACGAAAGTCTGTTTCAGACAAAGCAAATTTTTGGCATTTCAACAAAACTAATTTGACATTTCAGCAAAATTATTTGTCGGACATTTCAAGAGCACATGTTTTACTAACAGCTCATAGTATAACTTAAGAGAGATTAAAAAAAAGAAAAAGAAAAAAGTTTTTTGTTTAAATTTTTGACCTGAAGGAGATTTATCTTTTTCTAAAGAAGTAGTTTTTATGCCTCAGGTTGTTGCTGTTTTTTTATTTATTTTTTATCTGAGGGGGTTCTGCTGTCAACTGTGTTGTTTGTTTTTGATGGCATGACAAATTTTACAACTCTAATATTTGCATGCACAAGTTTTGTTTACCCTGCCCAGTTTTCGTGTGGGCCAGGTTGCATATCGCCAACTGAGGCAGTCCCCTGCGGCACTTGGCGGTTTTTGATTTTCACCGTTTCGACTAAGATTTGCGCTGAATATGTTCCCCATGTTGGCAGATTGCTTTCCTGGAGTTGTTCAGCTCAGCACATGTGCTAGTCATTATTAACGTGTCACCAGGAAAAAGAAAGCTTTGCCCATCGATTTAAGGTCTAACAAAAGTGTGATGGCGTTAATGTGTTTGAAAGTTTTACAAAGTTTTTCTCTGACTCATGTCTGATGAATGATTTACCCCTTTTTTTTTCTTCTCTCACTCATATTTGATGAAAGATTAACCAAATGTTTTTTTGTCACTTGTGTTTGATGAAAGATTTGCCAAATGCTTTTCTCTCACTTGTGTTTGACGAATGATTTACGAAATGTTTTTCTCTCACTCGTGTTTGATGAAAGATTTACCTAATGTTTTTCTCATTCATATTTGATGAAAAGTCTGTTGAACACTCCAGTATTGGTGACACGTTAATTGTCTGGTCATGTCATCTAACATGCATGCATTCATTATTTTCTGCATCCAATAGCGATAACCAGTTTTGCTCCCTTTTACGCAGCTTTTTTTTTTATATTACGCTTGATACACACGTATACATTGTAGTGCATTTGATGCATGTCACTAGAATAAGGAGAGGTCTGTCTGTGTTGCTGTAGTTGTAGCCGTTGTAAGTAGAGTTTAACTCAAAGTTTTAAGCTCTGTTTCAGCTGTTATTCCTTTGGCCTGTGTTCATAAATTCCTGTACCACAGCTTTGTCATTCTTCCCTGTCTGATTATACCTCCTCGCAGTTAAAAGCATCTTCAACCTTGATGGCTGTAGTTTTGTTGACTTTCTGTTTTGTTGTTTTGTTTTGGCTGGTGATTGATGCGGTGAGGGTGGGGGTGGGGGTGACATGCATAGCATACTACCCCCCCCCCCCCCACCACCACCACCACCATCCCTGGCTTTGTTTCATGGTGCATATACTTTTTCAGATCAATGACTGTTCCTGCTGTTCAGTCGAGCAAGAAAACCGTGCCTGTCACTGCGCGCTTCATTTCGGCCAACCCTCTGTCTGCCTGTTTCATATACATTCTCCTTTTTCATTGAGCACATGCTTCCCATTCATTGCTATCAGTTTTTGTTCAGTGATTCTCCTCTCTGCTTTATTGTCTGTAGATACTTGGTCTAGAAGTCCTCTCCGATGTATCCATGTTCATAAAGCATTACCTCCGACCAGTGTTTGATGTGGAGCTTCGTAGGAAAAACTTTGCAGTGCCCGGTGAGAAGAAAAGGGGGGGCGGGGGAGGGGGTGGAGGCAGTCCCTAAGACTTCCCAGACAGAAAAGCTGCATGCATTTCATGTACTCCTTTCCTGTTCAGAACGCTTCCTGTGTGTCTTACTGTTTTCTTGGTGATCGGTTGAAATTGCATGTTGACTATCTTCAAGTTTCTGCATCTGATTGCTGATTTGTTTTTCTCTCGGTGGTTTTTCTCTAAAATCACGACCAACTTGTTTTCTGTCCTGACAGTCATGACTCACCGTTCATTTGCACTTCCATGCATTGTTGCTTGGTGTCCAACAGTCTGTCTTCTCTTCCCAGTTCACTCAACTTCATTTTCCCCCCTAACTCTCCTTGTTTGCATGACAGCAAATCCACAGCAGGGTTTAATCCAGTTTTTTTTTCTTCTTCTCCATAAATGATTATGCTAGGCTGGAGAAATAACACTCACCCTGGTGAGTAGAAAAGCCTCCAGGGGAATCAGGACCAAAAACTACTTGCCTGTCATAATTTTGTCTTTTGCGATGAAGATTTCTTTGAAGTTATAGCACTTTTTGTTTGCCAGAGAAGACATTAGAGCAGTGTCATAATGAAAAATTATATATATTATATATATGCAGTGCAATGTCGTCACTGTTTCAGCTCAGCTTACGCTGCCAAATTTATTAATTTGTTTAATTGTAAGGGGGGAGGGGCAGAATATTGGGGTGGTATTATAATTCCTTTGAGCAAGTGGATTTTCATATTCTCTAGCCTGGTGGGATAAGAGAAAATCTCATTTTCTGCTGGCCTGATTTTACATTCCCACCCTGTGCTGAAGCACCCCTAAAAACCAGGCAACGAGTTCCATATGTCTGTCAGGGTCATGCAGTCTTCACTTCTCATTTTTGCTTTGAGCCCTTTGCTGACAGCATTCAGTGGTCTTTGTAGCTTTTAACCCCTTCACTGCCCCAGCCTGTGAAATTTCTGGGCTGAAAGCTGCACGGATGCGCCTGCAAACTATATTTTCCTGTCCTATAACACATCTACTTTCAGTGCTATGCGTTTTGGTGAAACTCCTTTCACATGCCAGTGCGAAAACGAAGACAGAAAGGCTGAAAGGTTTCGGATTTTGCACTTTCATTGGTCGTTTTTGAGTGACATCAGGGAAGTGAAGGGGTTAAAGTCACTGGAACAGATGTTCTTCCTCCGATCATTCAGATCAAAAACTGTTTTTCTGCGCACCTTGTCACCTGCTCTTGATCTCAATCTTCACAGCAGATGGTAGGGGTTGGGTCTGTTGCAGAGTGGATGCTCTTGTTGTAGAACAGCTGTTAGAGTGGATGCTCTTGTTGTAGAGCAGATGCTGTTGTTGTAGATTGGATGCACTTGTTGTAGAGCAGCTATTAGAGTGGATTATCTTGTTGTAGACTGGATGCTGTTATTGTAGAGTGGATGCACTTGTTGTAGAGCAGATGTTAGAGTGGATGCTCTTGTTGTAGAGCAGCTGTTAGAGTGGATGCTCTTGTTGTAGACCGGATGCTGTTGTTGTAGAGTGGATGCACTTGTAGAGCAGCTGTTAGAGTGGATGCTGTTGTTGTAGAGCGGATGCTGTTGTTGTAGATTGGATGCACTTGTTGTAGAGCAGATGTTAGAGTGGATGCCCTTGTTGTAGAGCAGCTGTTAGAGTGGATGCTCTTGTTGTAGAGCGGATGCTGTTGTAGAGTGGATGCACTTGTAGAGCTGATGTTAGAGTGGATGCTCTTGTAGACCGGATGCTGTTCTTGTAGAGTGGATGCTGTTGCCGCCACTTGTGTTGTAGAGCGGGTGCTGTTGCAGCCTCTTTCTGCTGTCTTGTCTTGATGATGGTCTTGGTGGAATTCTCTGATGGTTGTTGACCTGCCCTGCTCTTTGGTTGCACTTTTCCCTCCCCAGTGACCGCGGGAAAGGTGTCCCAGGCTGCAAGACAACTGCCTGCATGGGCTTTGCAGAGGGAGGTCAGGGTGGATGACATGTACATCAGTCAGTTTCTGTGTCTCATGCATGCGTCACACGAGGCCTGTGGGGTGGACAGGGAGGGCGCCTCAGAGCTCAGCAGCTGTGTGAAAGTCGAGGTGGACGTCCTGGCCTCCCGTCCCTAATAAACCTGCGTTTTTTGTGGATGTAAAGCAACACTTCAACCAACAAGAGAGGGTGTCGGTGCTGAAGATGACGTCGCTGGACGCATTGATGCGAACATGCTTAGATTCAGACACCCTGACAGCAGCTTTTCATGGTAGTAATCCTTAAAAAAAGAGGTCTAATTCTTCTTGGCAGTGATTTGATTCAGTTGATCGACCAGCCTGTCACTCGTGTCAGTTAGTTGGTGGTGAAGCTAAAAAGGTCTGATTTGAGTTTGAAATAAGTCTGCTAGAGCTTAAACAGCACCTGTCCTCCGTTGCTCAGACCAGCACTGAACTAGATCCAAACATAGAATGCAGGTATGGCAAAGAGTGTTGTTTATTTATTAATCTGACATAAAGCTAGCAAATAATTTAGTCACATCAACACAGGTAGACAGTGCAGCATATACCACAGACTGGGACACACATACACACACAGATGCAGGCAGGCAGGCATGCACGCGCATGCATGCAGGCACGCACGCACGCACGCATGCACACACGCACGCACGCACGCACACACACAGAGGCACTATACAGACTAAGAAGGGTGGAAGACAGTGTAGCTCATTTGAAGCGCAGCCATTGTTCATGATAGTTGAGAGGGAGATAGTTGAGAGAGGTCGAGAGAGAGCTCCACCATCACCCACAGCAACAACAACACCACCACCAAGGTCAGGCGTTGGGGCTCAGCGGAACTGACAGCTGTTTACATCTGCACACAGCAGACCTAATGCTGACCAGATTCTGAAAAATGCTTGTCTCTGTTCAGAACCTGGGGCTGGAACTCTTATCTGACACAGCCATAAAAACAAGAACACTGCTAGTGCCCACAACACTGCCACCGCCAACATCGACAATGGTCCTAGCGACAATGCTGGCAACAATGACCTGGCCACCAGTAACAGGTGGTGGACTCAGTGGTTTTGGCACTCGCTGACCCAAAGGGGGCAGCTGTTCTGCATGCTGACCCAAAGCATTTTTTGATTTTTTACTATATTCATTTTATAGTAATTGTGGCTATTCTGATGCCTAGGGCAGTTGTTCTGCATGCTGGTTGATTCACGAACTCCAAGCATTGGTTTAGAACATCCTTCCTCCAACCACTGCCATAACTGATCACGCCATAGTTCTCAAAACAAAAACAACAACAAAAACAGAAGATCCAAACGTATAAAAGATTCAAAAGAATGCTTATTTATTATAACATAGACAACACGATGCAAATTTTCAGGGAAATCCCCTTCTTCAGGCCACAAAACGATACTTAAACAACCGTGAAACGGTTAAAAACAATGAAAAATGATGTGAGAGGTGAAGTAGCCTTTTGTTGTTGTGTTCAGTACTTAACAACAACAACAACAACAACAACAACAACAACAACAACAACAACAACAGCAGCAGCAACAAAAAACAGTCAGCTAATGATCCGTTTTTCACTGATGCACAAAAGGCATTAACTTTGTAACAGACCACTCAAATTATATCATGTTTTTCTTTTATAACCACTTATGTTGCTTACGCCAGCACAAATAAAAACAAAACTGTTTGAATGGAGGTGGAACGCACTTTTTTTTACCTGGAGCAGATGCGCCTCTTGTTTACATGTGTGTTTGGACACTATGTTGCTTCCACAGTCTTTTTAGTACCCAAAACCTTCAGAGGGTGCTGACAGTGTCAGTGGACAACTGCGTGGAGATAAAGAGTGTTCCTTCACTGGCGTCACCAATTCTGGCAGAGTTTGGAGGAAGGTCCCAGAAAGCAAATCACTGCTCGGAGTGTGGCTGATTCAGTGCTGTTTTTAGTCTGAATATTCTGATTCCAAGACATATTCTGATCCCAAGACATATTCTGATTCCAAGGCAGTTATTATACATGCTGATCCAGTGCAAGGCCGTTGACCAGAATATTTATACTCCTTTGCCTGTGTAGAGCCTGGGCCTGGAACTCTTGTCTGACACTGCCGTAAAAAGCCCACCACCATTCCCCGTCTTTTTTGCCTTTGATAACGCGCCCATGCCAGTGGCCCCTAGAGAAATGGATCTTGCCATGGGTGAGCAACCCGGGAACAGATGTATTCCTGACTTATTGACACACTGGCATTTATCTGTACACGTATCTGTTTGTATATATTATATATATATTCTTGTATGCGAGTTGCCAAATCTGGAATCTAACCATATTGGTTATTGTCTAACGGCCAATATCTCTTTGGATTCTGTGTGATTGTCTAATGGTCAGGGAATGTCTTTGGATTCTGTGTCACTAATGGCCAGGGAATGTCTTTGGATTCTGTGTGATTGTCTAATGGCCAAGGAATGTCTTTGGATTGTGTACCACTGTCTAATGGCCATGGAATCTCTTTGATTTTGTATCACTAATGGCCATGGAATCTCTTTGGATTCTGTATGATTGTCTAACGGCCAGGGAATGTCTTTGGATTCTGTATGTTTGTCTAACAGCCAGCGAATGTCTTTGGATTCTGTATGATTGTCTAACGGCCAGCGAATGTCTTTGGATTCTGTATGATTAATGGCCAGGGAATCTCTTTGGATTCTGTATCACTAATGGCCAGGGAATCTCTTTGGATTCTGTATCACTAATGGCCAGGGAATCTCTTTGGATTCTGTATCATTAATGGCCAGGGAATCTCTTTGGATTCTTTATCACTAATGGCCAGGGAATCTCTTTGGATTCTGTATCACTAATGGCCAGGGAATCTCTTTGGATTCTGTATCATTAATGGCCAGGGAATCTCTTTGGATTCTTTATCACTAATGGCCAGGGAATCTCTTTGGATTCTGTATGATTGCCTAACAGCCAGGGAATCTCTTTGGATTGTGTATGATTGTCTAATGGCCAGGGAATCTTTTTGGATTCTGTATCAACATTGCAGTTTCTTGGTATGGTAAATTGACCCAGGTCTTCCTGTGCCTGTGGCACCATTCTAATCGTTTGGGATTTTTGGACTGCCTTTTCTTGGAGTAAAATGAAGGCTATAGCAGGCGCAAGAACAGTGCTAACCAGGACGTACCAGTGTGTGCAATGTTTCTGGTGTTTCCTACCTTGATTATGCTGTGGGCTTTACATCATCTACTCTGACATAATTATGTGACTCCCGTTCAGTCTCATTTACAGAAAAAATAAATTAAAAACAAATCTTTTCCCTTTGCAAACATCAGTAAAAAAAAATAATTGATCCTTTCTTTCTGCAGCCAGAATCGAGATGTATTGCATTTTTCTTCTTCTGTAGAGTAACCATCTTCCTGAGGGTGAAGTTAGTCATAATTTTTTTTAATAGGTTACTGTCACCCCTCTCTGTCCGCTTTAACTACTTAGTTATAATTTTTTAATGTATTACTGTCACCCCTCTCTGTCCTGGGTAAAAATTTTTTTTTACTGTCACCCCTCTCTGTCCTAGTTTAAAAAAATAAATTACTGTCACCCCTCTCTGTCCTAGTTTAAAAAAATAAATTACTGTCACCCCTCTCTGTCCGCTTTAACTACTTAGTTATAATTTTTTAATGTATTACTGTCACCCCTCTCTGTCCTAGTTATATTTTTTATATATATTACTGTCACCCCTCTCTGTCCTAGTTATAATTTTTTATATATTACTGTCACCCCTCTCTGTCCTAGTTATAATTTTTTATATATTACTGTCACCCCTCTGTCCTAGTTATTTTTTTTATATATATATATTACTGTCACTCCTCTCTGTCCTAGTTATATTTTTATATATATATATTACTGTCACCCCTCTCAGTCCTAGTTATAATTTTTTATATTACTGTCACCCCTCTCTGTCCTAGTTATAATATTTTATATATTACTGTCACCCCTCTCTGTCCTAGTTATAATTTTTTATATTACTGTCATCCCTCTCTGTCCTAGTTATATTTGATATATTACTGTCACCCCTCTCTGTCCTAGTTATAATTTTTTATATTACTGTCATCCCTCTCTGTCCTAGTTATTTTTTAAATATATTACTGTCATCCCTCTCTGTCCTAGTTATATATTTTTTTATTTATATTACTGTCACCCCTCTCTGGCCTAATTAGCTACTGGGGGGCAAGGGAGATGGTGTTTGTCATAGTTTTAGAGTACACAAACAGGCCTCTTGTTGCTTCTTGGATTGACATGCTCACCTAGTGCTGATACTAACAAAATGCATGCTGTACTCATCTGGTGGCGTTTACGTTAAACCCTTTTGTTCATTTCTGTGGTACAGTACGTGCTGCTTGCAAATTGCTTCATGAAATTGTCTGTCCTGTTGGCTTGGTATCTGATACTAGCATCTTTATTAGCATCAGTCTGTGTAAACTGCGGGTGCTGTATGGGTTGATGTTTAATATTTTACTTACCTGAGCAATTTGTGGAACAGTGGTAATGGTAATTGGTATGTTATAGTTCATATTTGCATTAATCTGTTCCTTTTTCTCGAGAATGTATTGTCCTTGCCTTTGAATGGAAAGTTAGGATATTGAGTCAGTAATTCAACCTTTTCTGGTACATAAAAGTTAGACAAAAAAGAGGAAATTATTGGCAGATTGAAAAGGAAATGTTATTGTAATCAGTTGATCACAAATGAATTAAATTTAGTGTATTCTGATGAGTTCATGTGTATGTATAACACTTGTTTAGCATTAGCAGACTTTGAATGATATTTATGAATAGAATTGCCAGTGGTAGATTTGTGGATTTTTTTTTTTCTCATAAAACAACAACAACGAAAAACAACAAAACTGATAGACAAGATAGCACTACTGATTAGGCACAATTTACACTGAATAGAAACATTACCCATGATCTGAGTTCTCTCCTCTTAAAATTCTCAGTTGCAACCTTTCAGATTATCATGGTGTGAAACTTTGGCAATTTATGCAGAACAGTATGCACTGATGACGATGATGATGGTGGTGGTGAAAACTACACGGATGCCTGTGAAGGAGATGTTTATGATTTCTTTTCCTTGTTACTCAGAGATGGGCCCAGTAGGTGACGGTGCCCAGAACATGGTGCCTACAAGCGCTGGTGGAGCAGGCGCAGGAACACCCCCTGCGACTGTCACTGTCCGCAAGGACTTCCCTGACACCTGGATCTTCAAGTCCATCCAGACTGAGTTAGTGGATGGAAGGATGGATGGATGCAATGCATGGGTAGATGGATGGATGGATGCAGTGCATAGGTGGATGGATGGGTGCAATAGATGGATGCAATGCTTGAATGGATGCAATGCATCCATGGGTGGATGGGTGGGTGGTGGATGGATGATGGGTGGGTGGGTGGATGGATGATGGGTGGGTGGGTGGTGGATGGATGATGGGTGGGTGGGTGGTGGATGGATGATGGGTGGGTGGATGGATGATGGGTGGGTGGGTGGGTGGTGGTTGGGGTGGTGGGTGGATGGATGGGTTGGGTGTGTGGTGGGTGGGTGGATGGATGGATGGGTGGGTGGATGGGTGGGTGGATAGGTGGTGGATGGATGAATGGATGGATACACTGATGGGGTCAAAACTAATTAACCTCTCTTTCACTAGTTTCAGTTTAATTTGGTTGTGGAAAGAACCTTAATGTGAACAGACAATACAAAATATGCATAACGTTTTAGGGTAGACCCCCATTTTTATGTAATGAACAGATTTAATACTTTAAAAAAAGAAGAAGAAAAAAAAAGGTTGAGAGGAACGGAATTACTTAACCTTAAAGTGGATGAGTCTACTTGTTGTGAAGAACTGTGAAAGGTTCGCAATAGCTTTCAACTTTTTCAGATTTTTGGGGTGACTTTTTGTTTTGTTTTGGTTAGTTTCAGGTTAACTGAGTTCAATTTATTGACTATTTTCAGAATTACACTAAAAATAGAAAGTTTTCTTTAGGCTCCTGTTCCACTGTCAATGATAAATTTAGCCAGGAAAACAAAGCATCACATGGGTACATTACATACATAGACATCAATTGAAAATACACTATGTACAAAATACAGTGTATAATTATTTACTCATCAATATAAATATAAAAGTTACACATGCTCAAAGTGTTAAATGGATGTACAAAATAACTTACAGACAATGACTCAATTGTTCTTTAAAGAAAGAAAAAGTTTGTATAGTTCTTTGTTTTGTATTTTTGTCATTTTTATTTTTTCGTCTTGTATTTTTAAGTGGATACAGATTGATTCATCATAAAGTATTTGGCATATTTTTAAATGGTGATGATAATTATAGCTATTATCTGTACTGTGTTTTCTCTGTGTGTATGTGTGTGTGTGTGTGTGTGCGTGTGTGCATGTGTGTGTGTGTTTGTGCACATGTGTGTATGCGTGTGTGTGTGTGCGTGTGCATGCGCGCATGTGTGCGTGCGCGCATGCGTGCGTGCGTGCATGTGCATGTGCATGTGTGCATGTGTGCGTGTGTGAGTGAGTAGCCAATTTGTACAGAGTGGAAAAACCGATTGCTTGAACCCTTGGCTTTGTGCCCCTTGCAGTAATAACGGGCAGGCAGTGACCAACGAGACGCTGCCAGACAGCATCACGTCCTGGGTCATCAGCGCTTTTGCCATTAGAGATGATTCGGAGATTGCCGTCACTGCTGATCCTTTTGAGGTCTGTGTTTGACATGGGGTTGGGCTTTGTGAATTCGGTTTTAGAAACCTGTTTACTGAGCTGACATCGGTTGTAGCTCTCTGTCTGTTGGTCAGTGTGTATGTATGTGTGTCTCTCTCTGTCTGTTGGTCAGTATATATGTATGTCTCTCTGTCTGTTGGTCAGTATGTATGTATGTCTCTGTCTGTCTGTTGGTCAGTATGTGTGTATGTCTCTCTCTGACTGTTGGTCCGTATGTGTGTATGTCTCTCTGTGTCTCTTGGTCAGTATGTATGTATGTCTCTCTCTGTCTGTTGGTCAGTATGTGTGTATGTCTATCTCTGTCTGTTGGTCAGTATGTATGTATGTCTCTCTGTGTCTGTTGGTCAGTATGTATGTATGTATGTCTCTCTGTGTCTGTTGGTCAGTATGTATGTATGTCTCTCTCTGTCTGTTGGTCAGTATGTATGTATGTCTCTCTCTGTCTGTTGGTCAGTATGTATGTATGTATGTCTCTCTGTGTCTGTTGGTCAGTATGTATGGTATGTCTCTATCTTCTGTTGGTCATATGTATGTATGTCTCTCTCTGTCTGTTGGTCAGTATGTATGTATGTATGTCTCTCTCAGTTGGTCAGTATGTATATATGTCTCTCTCTGTCTGTTGGTCAGTATGTATGTATGTATGTCTCTCTCAGTTGGTCAGTATGTATATATGTCTCTCTCTGTCTGTTGGTCAGTATGTATGTATGTCTCTCTGTGTCTGTTGGTCAGTATGTATGTATGTCTCTCTCTGTCTGTTGGTCAGTATGTATGTATGTCTCTCTCTGTCTGTTGAGCTGTCTCTTTAACCCCTCTGACTTGTGTGAAGTCTTGAAAATCGTTGTGCATGTAGAAGGTTGATTGTATGATGGAACTAAGTTGGAAAAAAGGCAGCAACAAATGAACCACAGCCAGAGGTTCCTTAGTTTTATTCGTTTTTAGCCAGCATCAGTGAGAGATGGTTGGTGCGGCCTCTCGATTCTTCTCACACTTCCCTCTTACATCTTGGAGTGACGTCAAAAATAGAAATGAAAAAGACATGCGCACGCACATGCAAGCATGGTGCACATGCGCGTGCACACACACACATGTATAAGCACACACACATAGACACACACATACAAGCACACACACATAGACACGTTATACACACATGCACACACAAGCACACACACGCACGCATGCATACATGCAGCCCCCCGCCTCCACACACACACACACACACTCTCACTCACTCACTCATTCACTCACTCTCTCACTAACTGTCATTGTCTGACTGTCACTCACTGTCCCTCTCTCTCTTCTTTTTCTTCTTCCGCTCCTTCTCCTCTCTATGATGTGTTTGTTTGTTTGTCACAGCTGAACGCATACAACCCGTTCTTCGTCAGCCTCAACTTGCCTTACTCCATCCGCCGCACAGAGAGGTTTGAACTCCGGGCCACCGTCTTCAACTACGAAAGCAGCGACCTGGCTGTGAGTGGGGGGCGGGGTGGAAACCCGCCTGAAGGGTTTTCATTTTGTGGCAGCGTCCATCTAGCTCGCAGATTGAAAAATAACG
>JABMCL010000572.1:300000-322500 GCA_018857735.1 Alviniconcha marisindica
GCAACATGAAGGTTTCCTGGCCATGTTCTACTGTTTCTGTTCTCTTTTGTTCCAGGCAACATGAAGGTTTCCGGCCATGTTTACTTTTCTGTTCCTTGTGTGTAGGCAACATGAAGGTTTCCTGGCCATGTTCTATGTTTCTCTTTGTGTTCGGCATGAAGGTTTCCTGGCCATGTTCTTATGTTTCTGTTCTCTGTGTGTGTGTTAGCAACATGAAGGTTTCCTGGCCATGTTCTATGTTTCTGTTCTCTGTGTGTGTGTCAGCAACATGAAGGTTTCCTGGCCATGTTTATTTTCTGTTCTTGTGTGTGTGTAGCAACATGAAGGTTTCCTGGCCATGTCTCATTGTTTGGTTCTGTGTGTGTGTCGAGCACATGAAGGTTTCCTGGCCATGTTCTCTTGTTTGTGTCTGTGTGTGTGTGTCAGCAACATGAAGGTTTCCTGGCCATGTTCTCATGTTTGTGTTCTTGTGTGTGTGTCGAGCAACATGAAGGTTTCCTGGCCATGGTCTCATGTTCTGTTTTCTGTGTTTGTCCAGGTGACGCGAAGGTTTCCTGGCCATGTTCTCACTGTTTCTGTTCTCACTAGTGTGTCCAGGAACGAAGGTTTCCTGGCCATGTTCTACTGTTTCTGTTCTCCTATGTGTGTCCAGGCAACATGAAGTTTCCCGGCCATGTTCTCACTGTTTTGTTCCTTTGTGTGCCAGGCAACATGAAGGTTTCCGGCCATTTCGACTGTTTCTGTTCTCTTTGTGTAGGAACATGAAGGTTTCCGGCCATGTTTTGTTTTGTTTTTGTGTGTAGGCAATGAGGTTTCCTGGCCATGTTCTTATGTTTCTTCTTCTGTGTTCCAGGCAACATGAAGGTTTCCTAGCCATGTTCTTACTGTTTCTGTTCTCTGTGTGTGTGTAGAGGCAACATGAAGGTTTCCTGGCCATGTTCTTACTGTTTCTGTTCTCTGTGTGTGTGTCTAGGCAACATGAAGGTTTCCTGGCCATGTTCTTACTGTTTCTGTTCTCTGTGTGTGTGTAGAGGCAACATGAAGGTTTCCTGGCCATGGTCTCATTGTTTGTGTTCTGTGTGTGTGTGTCTGAGCAACATGAAGGTTTCCTGGCCATGTTCTCATTGTTTGTGTTCTGTGTGTGTGTGTCTGAGCAACATGAAGGTTTCCTGGCCATGGTTTTCATTGTTTGTGTTCTGTGTGTGTGTGTGTCTGAGCAACATGAAGGTTTCCTGGCCATGGTCTCATTGTTTCTGTTTTCTGTGTTTGTCCATGTAACGCGAAGGTTTCCTGGCCATGTTCTCACTGTTTCTGTTCTCACTATGTGTGTCCAGGCAACATGAAGGTTTCCTGGCCATGTTCTTACTGTTTCTGTTCTCTCTATGTGTGTCCAGGCAACATGAAGGTTTCCCGGCCATGTTCTTACTGTTTCTGTTCTCTGTGTGTGTGTCTAGGCAACATGAAGGTTTCCTGGCCATGTTCTGACTGTTTCTGTTCTCTGTGTATGTATCCAGGCAACATGAAGGTTTCCTGGCCATGTTGTTACTCTTTCTGTTCTCTGTGTGTGTGTGTAAAGGCAACATGAAGGTTTCCTGGCCATGTTCTCATTGTTTCCATTCTCTCTGTGTATCCATGCTGCATGAAGGTTTCCTGGCCATGTTCTTACTGTTTCTGTTCTCTGTGTGTGTGTCTAGGCAACATGAAGGTTTCCTGGCCATGTTCTGACTGTTTCTGTTCTCTGTGTGTGTGTAGAGGCAACATGAAGGTTTCCTGGCCATGTTGTTACTCTTTCTGTTCTCTGTGTGTGTGTGTAAAGGCAACATGAAGGTTTCCTGGCCATGTTCTCATTGTTTCCATTCTCTCTGTGTATCCATGCTGCATGAAGGTTTCCTGGCCATGTTCTGACTTTCTGTTCTGTGTGTGTGTGTGTGTGTACAAGTAACATGAAGGTTTCCTGGCCATGTTCTCACTGTTTCTGTTCTCTGTGTGTGTGTCCATGTAACATGAAGGTTTCCTGGCCATGTTGTTACTCTTTCTGTTCTCTCTGTGCATGTCCAGGTAACATGAAGGTTTCCTGGCCATGTTCTCACTGTTTCTGTTCTCTCTAGGTGTGTTCAGGTAACATGACGGTTTCCTGGCCATGTTCTTAGTGTTTCTGTTCTCTCTGTGTATGTCTAGGCAATATGAATGTTTCCTGGCCATGTTGTCACCAGTTTTGTTCTGTGTGCGTGTACAGGCTACACCAAGGAAACGCAACAATATCGATGGGACAATGGAGGCTACAGCGCCTTTGGCAAATCTGACCAGGCAGCCAGCACCTGGTAGGTTTTGACCGATTGTCTGTAGTGACTGACATGTTGGACTGCAAAAGCTTTCATGTCAGTGTGTGTGTGTGTGTGTGTGTGTGTGTGTGTGTGTGTGTGTGTGTGTGTGTGTGTGTGTATGTATGTGTGTGTGTGTGTGTGCGTGCGTGTGTGTGTGTGTGTGCGTGTGTGTGTTTGTGTACATGTATGTGTGCGTGTTTGTATGTGTGTGTGTGTGCGTGCGTGCGTGCATGCATGCATGCATGCGTGTGTGTGTGTGTGTGTGTGTGTGTGAGTGTGTGTGTGTGTGTGTGTGTGTGTGTACGTCTGTGTGTTTGTGTTTCATAACACTCCATGAAAACCTCCCCTGGTCACCATGATGGAGTGAAGGTGACTGTGGCCTCGTAGAGACCTAACTGGAAATGAATTAACGTGTTGCCGAGATTTGAGTGACAGGACAAAATTAGACACTCGACACACGCGCATGAGACAGAAGCACTGTTTCGAGCAGTGTCCCAGTTTTATTTGACAGTTGAGAATTATTTCCTTTCGCTCAGCTCTCATTCACTGCACGGACCGGGTTGATCGTACATCTGTGAGTGAGAGACAAAAACGTTCCGATAAATCTTACAAAATCATAGGCCCCTCCTCACGTTTGTGGTACCTACTCACGTCATTGGGAGGAGCAGTTTCTATCTCCTCGCCACACGCTAGTTATCTTTGGAGCATCAACCATCCAGTTTATACAGTAGTTCTTTGTTAAAAAAATGTGATATATCACAATTCTCTCGACTGGGATATTATCCAGTGGTGATCCGACTTCCAGACATTCCATCTCCAGACATTCCATCTCCAGACATTCCAGTATGTATAATACAGATCAGTGTCATGCACATTCAGATTTATTGCGGTGTGTGTGTGTGTGTGTGTGTGTGTGTTTGTGTGTGTGTGTCTCTGTGTGTGTGTACGTGTGTTTCCATATAATACTTTATGTAAATTGTTTTTGATAGGACTGTGCTCTACATGTGTATAAATATGATATTTAGGTAAATATGTATTATGTGAGCACTCAGGGTGTTGATGAGCATGCGATAAATATACATTATTATTATTATGTGAGCCCGGTGTTAATGGGACAGTATACATAGCCACTCAGAGGCCCTCCAGGAAATAAGTCAATAAAGAAAGCAACAAAGTAATATAGAAGTAGTAGTAGTAGTAGTAATTGGATTTTAACATCCTGTCAACCACACAGGCTCACCTCAGGACTGTCAAACTCACATTTTTAAACTCGTCTCACATATACATCAATCCTCTGTCAAGTCAGTTCACAAAACTAATCATAAAAGCAAACATAAAACATACATTCACTAACATCAGTCACAAACCTTCGAAGAGTTAGTCCCTTCAATATTACCCCTGTTAAAAGAGCGCACAAGGCTAGGACATGCTGGTGTTGTCAACCATTCCGTCTGATTTACGGATACCAGGTTAAAGAAAAATATAAAAAAGGAATGGACAGACACAATATAAAATTAAAAAATGTTATATAAATGCATAATGGCAAATACCAGTGCCATATGGCAGCAAGCTGCACATACCACCTACCAACTATCATCTCCTAGCTGCTCAACAAGAGCCATACAAAAAAGCCTAAACCTTAATGAATTTTTCTTAAGAGTTTTCTGGAAAAACGTCAGAAGAATGGACCATTAGCAGAAAAATGACAAGACAGAAAGAGCAAGAGGACTAGGCAGAAAAAACGAGAGAGGAGATAGGAAAGGGGAATCAAATGACAGCCCTGAGATTCCAGACAGGAGGGGGCCATCAGACATCCCCGGCCTCCCTTCAGGGGAGTAATATAGAAACGGAGTAATCTGCAAAACGAAACAAAGTGTTTTACGGCAACACTAGCTACGCACCTGCACTCACACAGACACCTGTCCACTCTCACCCTCTCTCTCTTTCTGTCTCTCTCTGTCTCTCTCTGTCTCTCTGTCTCTCTGTCTCTGTCTCTGTCTCTGTCTCTCTCTCTCTCTCTCTCTCTCTCCTCTCTCTCTCTCTCTCTCTCTCTCTCTCCCCCACCAACCCTGCCATCTTTCTCAGTCTCAGTGAGACTACAAACCTTGACCCCCTGTGTGTATGTGCATGTTCAAGATTGGTAGTCTATGTCAGACTTTCTGTGGGTTATGAAAATCCCAAAATAACCCAGCACTTAGTGAGAGGGTATGAGTTTCCATGGGTTACGAAAATACCCATATAACCCAGCATGCAATAAACGTGTCCAGAGTTTTCATGGATTATGAAAATACCCAAATAACCCAGCATGCCATGAAAGCATCCAGAGTTTTCATGGGTTATGAAAATACCCAAATAACCCAGCATGCCATGAAAGCATCCAGAGTTTTCATGGGTTATGAAAATACCCAAATAACCCAGCATGCAATAAACGTGTCTAGAGTTTTCATGGGTTATGAAAATACCCAAATATCCCAGCATGCAACGAAAGCGTCAGAGTTTTCATGGATTACGAAAATACCCAAATAACCCAGCATACAATGAAACGGTCTTCAAAGTGTTGAAGTTGGACATGATATGGAAGAAAAAGAAGCAGCAAAACTGCAATTTGTGCACGACTCAAGCTGACGATGGCTAATCAACCTGCGTGTTTGTCTCTCGGCAGGCTGACCGCGTTTGTGTTGAAGAGCTTTGCCCAAGCCAAGCAGTACATCCCCAACACAGTTGACACGGACATTCTCGACTCGGCCGTCAGCTTCCTTTTCACTCGCCAAACCCAAGACAGCGGGCTTTTCTACGAGCTGGGGAGGGTCATCCATGATGATATGCAGGTGAGCGTTCTCAAAAGCTGAATGTGCACGATCAGTAGGGAGTTGCTTTGTTTCATAAAGGTCCTTGGTGTTGGCGTTGCTGTTGTTTGGAGTCTGCCCAGCCAAAGGATGGGCTGGTGAGGTTCAGGTGAATGTAGATCAGAACATTACATGTTTAGCTTCTATGTCAGGAGTGAGTGAGTGAGTGAGCGTGCGTGAATGTGCGTGCATGCGTGCGAGCGAGAGTGTGTGTGTGTGTGCATGCGTGCATGGGTGCATCTGTGCTGGTATGCATATGTCTGGATTAAGACATGGTAGTGTGTGTTCATGAATTTATACATGCCTATATATATGCATGCATTATTTTGATTTTTGTTTTTGTGTGTAATATGTTTGTCTTTCTCCCCCACATATACGACTCCCTCTTTCCGCACCTCAGTTCACCCATCCCTAACAAGCCTTATGGCATCTGTGGATGTAAAGCACCATGAAAGAAGAAGGATAGGATCAGGACAAAGGCGGTGCAGTTTACACGACCATCATGGTGACAGTGGTGGTGTTTTGCTTTCAGGGTGGCACTGGGGCAGGCGATGCTCTGTCGGTCTACATCGTGATCTGCATGCTGGAGGCCAGGAAATACGGGGTGGAGGTAAGTAGAAATGTTCTACATCAAGATAGCACAGTCCTCAATATGGCCTATTGAAAAATGGGCATGTTAACCCCTTCACTGCCCCAGCCTGTCAAATTTTCAGGCTGAAAGATGCAGACACGCCTGCAAACAGTATATTTTCCAGTCCTATAGCACACTTACTTTCAGTGCTATGCGTTTTTACGAAAATCCTTTCACATGCCAGTGTGAAAAAAGAAGATGAAAATGCTTAAGGGCTTCAGATTTCACTCTTTTATTGATCGTTTTCAAGTGACATCAGGGCAGTGAAGGGATTAAATTTGCCACCCCTGCTCTCTAGACTGACTGTGCAGAAATCATGCTTACATCCATCTGCAATCATTTGACTGAAATATTTGTTATTGAGATAGAGGAGGGGGCCTCTACCTCTGTATATATTCGTAGCTTTCATCTCACAGGTGAGACTGACGAATCTGTGGACAGATTGATGATGATGAATCTGTGGACAGATTGATGATGATGAATCTGTGGACAGATTGATGATGATGAATCTGTGGACAGATTGATGATGATGACTCTGTGGACAGATTGATGATGATGAATCTGTGGACAGATTGATGACAATGCATCTGTGGACAGATTGATGATGATGACTCTGTGGACAGATTGATGATGATCAATGAAATTGATGAATCTGTTCACAGATTGATGACGATGAATCTATGGACAGATTGATGATGATGAACCTGTGGACAGATTGGTGACAATGAATCTGTGGACAGATTGATGATGATGAATTTGTGGACAGATTGATGATGATGAATCTGTGGACAGATTGATGATGATGAACCTTTGGACAGACATTGGTGACAATGAATCTGTGGACAGATTGATGACGATGAATCTGTGGACAGATTGATGATGATTGATGAAATGGATGAATCTGTGGACAGATTGATGATGATGAATCTGTGGACAGACTGCATGATGATGATGATGATGAAATCGATGAAACTGTGGACAGATTGATGACAACAAGATGTCGTTGGCTTTCTCCTACGTCCTCGACCTGGCTGAGAGAGATATGGTGAAGGACAAGAAGTTCCTGTCTGCCATCACCGCCTATGCTCTGGCTCTTTACAACCCGACGGATGCCGGCACTGTGCTGAAGATCGAGTCGCTCATAAGCTACATAGTCGGTCAGTTGGATTCATTGTCAGTGATGAGGATGTTTCAGTTGGTTCCTGATTTTCTGTTTTTGTTGTTGTTTTTGTTTTGTTTGTGTGTGTGTTTGTGTGTGTGTGCATGTATGTGGTGGTGTGTGTGTGTGTGTGTGTGTGTGTGTGTGTGTGTGTGTGTGTGTGTGTGTGTGTGTGTGTGTGTGTCTGTTGTGTGTGTGTGTGTGTGTGTGTGTGTGTGTGTGTGTGTTTGGTGTGTGTGTGTGTGTGTGTGTGTCTGTTCTTGGTGTGTGTGTGTGTGTGTGTGTGTGTGGTGTGTGTGTGTGTGTGTGTGTGTGTGTGTGTGTGTGTGGTGTGTGTGGTGTGTGTGTGTGTGTGAGTGTGTGTGTTGTGTGTGTGTGTGTGTGTGTGTGTGTGTGTGTGTGTGTGGTGGGTGTGAGAGTGTGTGGTGTGTGTGTGTGTGTGTGTGCGTCCCATGTGTGTCTGTCTCTTGGTGTGTGTGTGTGTTTTAGGTAAAGTGTTGGTCAGTGCAAGTTCATGATTTCATATTGTTTGCATGTCTGACAAGAGCTGAACTTGGTCACTCTGATCAGTTGGTGACTGAAAATGGACAGACAAACTTAGGGGCAGGCAGACACAGAGACGGAAAGGGTGTGTGTGTGTGGAGGGGGGGGGGGGGGGGGGGGGGGGGCTGCTGTGCGCCAGAGACGAAAGGTTGATGTGGTGGTAGGGATGGTGGGAGTTGGTGGCATAATTATGTGACAGTATCTGGTGTGTCTTTTGTGTGGTTTGTGCGGCTGTGGCGTTCAGACAGTTCAGCTTTATTATGGTGATTCTGTGCGCGCAGAGAAGGGCGCCCCCTGGAGGCAGAAGAAAGAATCGGACACGGTGAAACCCGCCGAGCCATACGGCTACCACCATCCTTCCGGCCCCAGCGACGTTGAGATCGGTGCATACTGCCTTCTGGCCTTGCACACTGTCAAAAAGGTCGACGAAGGTCGAGAGATTTTGCTGTGGCTGCAGAAACAGCAGAATTCCAATGGCGGCTTCAGCTCCACACAGGTACGTTGAGAAATTCGGACCGAGCGTCTCTGTGCTTGTTTCTCCTAGCAATGCTCAGAGAGTCTCGTCCTCTTCAGTTTGGGTCTCATCTCAAAAAAATTGTGTTTGATGTTTGTGTGTGTATGTGTGTCTGTTTTGTTTTATGTTTGTGGGGGGATTGGTTTTGTGGACTGACTTGAGAAAGGATTTGTAGTAATGTACTGATTCTTTTGGAGAAAATGACTGTTTTGCCTCTGCTTTTTTTAGTTTGACTGGGTTGATCACACCTACATGGTTGGAATTAGTTGATCAACCTGTGTGGTTGAATTTGGTTGGTTACACTTATGTGGCTGGACATTTTTTTGATCACATCTATGTTGTTGAAATTGGTTGGTCACATCTATGTGGTTGAAATTGGTTGATCGCATCTTTGTGGTTGAAATTGGTTGATCATATCTATTTGGTTGAAATTGGTTGATCACATCTATGTGGTTGAAACTGGTTGATCACATCTATGTGGTTCAAAGTGGTTGATCACACCTATGTGGTTGAAATTGGTTTTGAATTCTTGACAAAGTGGCCTGCATGTATTTTTCATCAAAATGTAAAAAAATAAAATAAACAAAATAATAATTTACTTTTCATAGTTGTGTCTGTTTTGTCAGGGAAGAACTAACTCTAGTGTCTGTCTGTTTTGTTTTGTTTGTTTATCCTCCATAGCTTGTGTCTGTTTTGTCAGGGAAGAACTAACTCCCCTTTCTGTTTATTTCTTTATCCTTCATAGGTTGTGTCTGTTTTGTCACGGAAGAACTAACTCCAGCTCTTGTTTGTTTTGTTATTTGCCCATAGCTTGTGTCTGGTTTGTTAGGGGAGAACTAACCCCAGTTCTTAAAAAATCTGAAACAGAACAATGTTTGAGGATGTACCTCTGGTAAGGTTTATGTACCTTGTATTTACGTGCATGCCAGGTGAGAGTTACCGTAGGTAACTCGGGTATTTGTTGTTGTACTTGTGTTACGTACTTTGAGCACTGATTAACTCCCTTGTGTGTTAACTCTAGTTCATGTTTTGTTTGTTTGTGTGCCCAGGACACGGTGATGGCCCTGCAGGCGATTGCGGCATACTCCACGGTCTTCGCCAACAGGGTACCCAGCGGTAATATCGTCGTGACCCCTCTTGACCCTTCGGCATCGGCCATGTCGGTGGATATCACGGCAGACAACTCTGCGGTGCTCCAGATTATTGAGGTGAAGAATGATGCATGTCTGGATCCGATTTGTTTTCCAGGTTCGAGTGTAGAGACAAACAAGCCGGTAATTAATTGTTGAGGCATTATATATTTAGATCTGGAAGCCCTTAAAGAGAGTAAATCTGATGTGGAAAAGAGAGAGAGAGAGAGAAAGAGAGAGAGAGAGAGAGAGAGAGAGAGAGAGAGAGAGAGAGTCCTACTCCTCTCATAAAGAGTCTATTCGGTGCATCACTCCCCCCACCCCCACACCCCCAACTAAACTGAAATACAGGATTTTCGTGTAACTGTGACCAGTAAACTCCAAATTATTGCAGAAGGTATGGGCGTCACTTCTTGTGACCTACTCAGTGTGGAAAGCAAGAGGTTCAGTTTGTATATCATCGTCTCTTTGCAGAAAGTAAGAATGTCATTTCATATTTTACCCTCTCCGTGCAGAAAATAAGAGTGTCATTTCACATGTCTATTAACCCTTTCAGTTCAGAAAGTAAAGAGTGGTGTTTCATAAGTCACCCACTCAATGCAGAAAGTAAAAGAGTGTTGTTTCATATGTCACCCTCTCAGTGCAGAAAGTAAAAGAGTGTTGTTTCATATGTCACCCTCTCAGTGCAGAAAGTAAAGAGTGTTGTTTCATATGTCACCCTCTCAGTGCAGAAAGTAAAGAGTGTTGTTTCATATGTCACCCTCTCAGTGCAGAAAGTAAAGGGTGTTGTTTCATATGTCACCCTCTCAGTGCAGAAAGTAAAGAGTGTTGTTGCATATGTCACCCTCTCAGTGCAGAAAGTAAAGAGTGTTGTTTCATATGTCGCCCTCTCAATGCAGAAAGTAAAGAGTGTTGTTTCATATGTCGCCCTCTCAATGCAGAAAGTAAAGAGTGTTGTTTCATATGTCACCCTCTCAGTGCAGAAAGTAAAGAGTGGTGTTTCATAAGTCACCCTCTCAGTGCAGAAAGTAAAGAGTGTTGTTTCATATGTCACCCACTCAATGCAGAAAGTAAAGAGTGTTGTTTCATATGTCACCCTCTCAGTGCAGAAAGTAAGAGTGTTGTTTCATATGTCACCCTCTCAATACAGAAAGTAAAGAGTGTTGTTTCATATGTCACCCTCTCAGTGCAGAAAGTAAAGAGTGTTGTTTCATATGTCACCCTCTCATGCAGAAAGTAAAGAGTGTTGTTTCATATGTCACCCTCTCAATGCAGAAAGTAAAGAGTGTTGTTTCATATGTCACCCTCTCAGTGCAGAAAGTAAAGAGTGTTGTTTCATATGTCACCCTCTCAATGCAGAAAGTAAAGAGTGTTGTTTCATATGTCACCCTCTCAGTGCAGAAAGTAAAGAGTGTTGTTTCATATGTCACCCTCTCAATGCAGAAAGTAAAGAGTGTTGTTTCATATGTCACCCTCTCAATACAGAAAGTAAGAGTGTTGTTTCATATGTCACCCTCTCAATGCAGAAAGTAAGAGTGTTGTTTCATATGTCACCCTCTATGCAGAAAGTAAGAGTGTTGTTTCATATGTCACCCTTTCAATCAGAAAGTAAGAGTGTTGTTCATGTCACCCTCTCAGTGCAGAAAGTAAAGAGTGTTGTTTCATATGTCACCCTTCACTGCAGAAGTAAGAGCTGTATGCAGAAATAAGAGTGTTGTTTCATATGTCCCCTTTAGTGCAGAAAGTAAGAGTGTTGTTCAATGTCACCCTTCAGGGGACAGGAAGTGAGAGTGTTGTTCATATGTCACTCCTTCATGGCAGAGAGTAGAGTGTTGTGTCATTGTCCCTTTCAGCTGCAGGACAGAGACTGTTATGCAGAAATCAGAGGTGAGCTGGAAATCAGAAGTTATGCACGTGTCAAGGTGAGTGGGTCATTTTTTATTACAGTCAGAGGTAGCAGGTCTGTTTGTCAGGTCAAGGTGAGTGGATGCTTATTAGGTCAAGGTGAGTGGGTCATTTGTACAGGTCAAGGTGCAGGTCTTGTCAGGTCAAGGTGAGTGGATCTTTTTGTCAGGTCAAGGTCTAGCAGGTCTGTTTGTCAGGTCAAGGATGCAGTGGTTGTTTGTCAGGTCAAGGTGAGTGGGTCTTTTGTCAGATCAAGGTGTCAGTTTGTCAGGTCAAGGTGAGTGGTCTTTTGTCGGGTCAAGGTATAGTGGGTCAGTTTGTCAGGTCAAGGTGGTAGTGGTCTATTTGTCAGGCCAAGGTGAGTAGTCTTTTTCAAAAATGGTCTGTCAGGGTCAAGTGGGATCAGTTTGTTTCAGGTCAAGGTGGTAGTGGTCTATTTGTCAGGTCAGGTGAGTGGGTCTAGTTTGTCAGGTCAAGGTGATAGGTCTTTTATCAGGTCAAGGTGAGCGGGTCAGTTTGTTTCAGGTCAGGGATCGAGTAGGGTAAAATTTTTAGGTGGAGGTAAGTGGGCTTTTTAGTCAGGGTCAACATTTTTCCGTTCAATGATATGCGTCAGTTTGGGCCAGGTCAGGGTCACTGATGAGAGAGCTTGTGGTGGAGGTGGTGGGCTTCTTTCACCCCCCAAACAAGGACGGCCCCTCCTCCTTTGTCAATGATACAACCTTAAGGGCCACGGCCCCCCGGTGGGTGGGCTTTCACAAAATGAACCTGAGAGAAAAACTTGGTGGGGTTTTTTGTTTGGGTGGGTGGTACTTCTACACGGCCCCCAACACAGAGGAGCGGCCACCGAGTGGACCTCCTGTTGTCAACATCAGCAACCAGTTGAAGGTCACCACGCGCACCACCATGGTGCGGCCTGGGTTCCACAATATAGAAGCCTGCATGAAACCGTAAGTAAATTCTTTTCTGGTTTGGGTTGTTTTTTGGGGATGGGTGGCTTTTTTCTTTTTGATGGAGTAGTATGGTTGAAGCACGCAAAAGGTTGAACAAGTCACAGCTCGAGATTTGCCTGGCTTTTCTCTGTCTCTTGCTCCTAACACATCCAGCTGTCTCCAGCCTGCCTCAAGCAAACGTGTGTGTGTGTGTGCGTGTGTGTGTGTGTGTGTGTGTGTGACTGTGTGTGACTGTGTGTGCGTGTGTGTGTGTGTGTGAGTGAGTGAGTGAGAGTGTTGTCGTTCCCCCCTTGATCCTCTAAGGTGTATGAGAAAGAGCTGGTTTGGATATGCTGGCAGGGCCTGGAGTACAACATGATGGTGTGTGTGTGTGTGTGTGTGTGTGTGCATGTGTGTGTGTGTGTGAGTGAGTGAGAGTGTGTGTGTGCATGTGCATGAGTGTGTGTGTGTGTGTGTGTGTGTGTGTGTGTGTGTGTGTGTGTGTGTGTGTGTGTGTGTGTGTGTGTGTGTGTGAGTGAGAGTGTGTGTGTGCATGTGCATGAGTGTGTGTGGTGTGTGTGTGTGTGTGTGTGTGTGTGTGTGTGTGTGTGTGGTGTGTGTGATGAGCGAGTGATTGAGTGAGTGTCGTCGATCCCCTCGACCCCCCCCCCCCCCCCCCCCCCCAAGGTGTATGTGAAAGAGCTGGTTTGGCTGTGCAGGGATGGCTTGGATTACAACAACATGATGGTGCTGACGATGAACATGCCCTCCGGCTTTGTCTCCGAAGACCTGCAGGAAGCCCGCAATCAGAACCCCAAGGTGGTGCGCATGGAGCAGGAGGATGACATGGTTCACTGCTACTTCAACCAGGTGAGACCTGGGTCCCCCTGGGCATGCAAGCTGCCTGTAGAGTACTGAGTAGTGGGGCAAGCCATGCTGAGATTGCCAGCTGTAGGGATCAGGCAGCTGAGGTTGCCAGCTGTAGGGATCAGGCAGCTGAGATTGCCAGCTGTAGGGGTCAGGCAGCTGAGGTTGCCAGCTGTAGGGATCAGGCAGCTGAGGTTGCCAGATGTTGTGATTAGGCAGCTGAGATTGCCAGATGTTGTGATTAGGCAGCTGAGATTGCCAGCAGTAGAGATAGGCAGCTGAGATTGCCAGCAGTAGATATTAAGCAGCTGAGATTGCCAGATGTGGAGATTAGGCAGCTGAGATTACCAGCAGTAGGGATCAGGCAGCTGAGATTGCCAGATGTGGAGATCAGGCAGCTGAGATTGCCAGCAGTAGAGATTAGGCAGCTGAGATTGCCAGCAGTGAAGATTAGGCAGCTGAGATTGCCAGCAGTGAAGATTAGGCAGCTGAGATTGCCAGCAGTAGAGACTAGGCAGCTGAGATTGCCAGCAGTAGACGAGATTAGACAGCTGGGATTGCCAGCAGTAGAGATTAGGCAGCTGAGATTGCCAGATGTGGAGATTAGGCAGCTGAGATTGCCAGCAGTAGACGAGATCAGGCAGCTGAGATTGCCAGCAGTAGAGATTAGGCCACTGAGATTGCCAGATGCGGAGATTAGGCAGCTGAGATTGCCAGATGCAGAGATTAGGCAGCTGAGATTGCCAGATGTGGAGATTAGGCAGCTGAGGTTGCCAGCAGTAGGGAGCAGGTAGCTGAGATTGCCAGCTGTAGGGATCAGGCAGCTGAGGTTGCCAGATGTTGTGATTAGGCAGCTGAGATTGCCAGCAGTAGAGATTAGGCAGCTGGGATTGCCAGCAGTAGAGATTAAGCAGCTGAGATTGCCAGCAGTAAAGATTAGGCAGCTGAGATTGCCAGCAGTAGAGATTAGGCAACTGAGATTACCAGATGTGTAGATTAGGCAGCTGAGATTGCCAGCAGTGAAGATTAGGCAGCTGAGATTGCGAGATGTGGATGTTGATCAGCTGGCTGATTGGTTTGTTTCAGCTTGAGGATGACTATGTGAATGGTCTGTTTCACCTGAGGACGATTGTGTGAACGGTCTGTTTGAACTTGAAAATAGTTGTGTGCATGGTCTGTTTCAGCTTGAAAATAGTTGTGTGCATGGTCTGTTTCAGCTTGAGAACAGTTGTGTGAATGGTCTGTTTCAGCTTGAGAACAGTTGTGTGAATGGTCTGTTTCAGTTTGATAACAGTTGTGTGCATGATCTGTTTCAGCTTGAGAACAGTTGTGTGAATGGTCTGTTTCAGCTTGAGAACAGTTGTGTGAATGGTCTGTTTCAGCTTGAGAACAGTTGTGTGAATGGTCTGTTTCAGCTTGAGAACAGTTGTGTGCATGGTCTGTTTCAGCCTGAAGATGACTGTGTGAAAAGTCTGTTTTAGCCTGAAGGTGATTGTGTGAATGGTCTGTTTCAGCCGGAGGACAGTTGTGTGAATCTGGTGATCGAGGAAACTGTCAAAGTGGAGAACCTGAAACCAGGAAGTGCTCGGGTGTATGCTTACTACAAACCTGGTGCGTTTTTCCCCCTATGTGTGTGTGTGTGTGTGTGTGTGTGTGTTGTGTGTGTGTGTGTGTGTGTGTATGTGTGTGTGTTTGTGTGTGTGTGTGTGTGTTTGTGTGTGTGTGTGTGTGTGTGTGTGTGTGTGCAACTCTGTGTGCATGTGTGACTGTGGGTATGTGTCGTTTGTGTGTGCATATGTGTGCACTTTTTTCTCTCTCTGTATATATGTACATGTGTGTTCTGGTGTGTTTTGGCTGTGTGTGTGTGTGTGTGTGTGTGTGTGTGTGTGTGTGTGTGTGTGTGTGTGTGTGTGTTTGTGTATGTGACTGTTGGGCTGGGTGGGTCCCATTGTGGCTGGGTTGGTTGGGCCCAGCCCTGGTGTTTCCTGTGTGTGTCGATGGGGGTGGGAGGGTGGTGGGTCCCATGGGTGGGTCCTGTTGGGGACCCTGGTGGGTCCCATTGGGGGGGGGGGGGGGGTCCTGGTGGTCCTGTTGGGGGTGGGTGGGTCCCATTGTGGGGGTGGGTGGGTTGGGTGGCCTGTTGGGGTTGGTTGGGTCCTGTCCCAGTGTTTCCTGTGTGGGTCCTGGTGTGCATGTGTGTGTGTGCGTGTGTGTGTGTGTGCACGCGTGTTTGTACATGAGTTTGTGTGTGTGTGTGTGTGTTCTCTCTGTATTTGTATAGTAATATACACATATTTCTTTTATCTATATATATATATGTGTGTGTGTGCGTGTGCATGTGTACATGCATGAATAGTTTGAATGCTGATTCAGTGATTTATTATTTTTGTAATTTATATTCCTTTGCTCCCCCCCCCAAAACCTCCAACCCCTCACCGTTTTTCTTCTTGCTTTGGATTCTTGATTGCTGCTTTTGTACATAGCTATTCTATTCATCGCCATTGAAGCTCTGTAAATCTCCATAATATTATTATTCTTGTGGTAAATTTCCAGTTCTTCAATTGTGAGTTATGTCGTTTTGCAGACGATTTCCAGGCAGAAGCATCAATCCAGCTGGAGGTTCCCTGCGTAGGTGAAAACTGCGGCACCAGCCGTGCAGCCTGCCCCACGGCCCTCAGTCGTCTCCTCCTGGCCGCCTGCGTCTGTCTTCTTCTCTCCCTCGTCGTCGCTCTGTAACTGTCGTGGGAGCAGCTGGATTCAGCCCTGCTCTTTCTTCTTTCTGCTGCATCTACTGAATGTTAGGGTGTTTATTTGTCGTCGTTGTCAACATTTTGGGAAGCAGAGAGAGAAGTCATGCTGAAAACAGAGAGAGGTCACCAAGATCCCCTCCCTCTCCCCTTCCCCACCCCACCCCCCCCACCACTCAGATACAGCTGTACTGGTTGACTGGGCATAAAACACCAAGTTCCCTTGTTACCCCCACCCCCCCCCCCCCCCCCCCCCCAGGCCCCCTTCTTCCTCCCCTCTCTCTCTGCTGACCTACCCTGTACCCATGACTGTTTTGATAGTTTTAGTTTGTGTAAAAAGAACCCTTTTAGGCGGTTTCATTTGAGGCTGAGACATTATTTCTCATGCACTTCTTCTTCTTTTTCTTCTTCACCCTGCTAAAGACAGGTTTGCTGAGCGTGGGCGGTCGTGCAGTGACCTCAGTCGCCGGTGGTTACGGTCTGTCCCTCCCCACAGTAAAATTTAAAAGGTGCTACTGTTTGCTTGCACATCCTGAGCAAGGCTGTTTAAAAATATGAGTATGCAAATCAGGCAGAAATTTACGAAGCTGCAGAAGCTAAGCAACATCCTGAGCCGGGCTATTTAAAAATATACGTATACAAATCAGGTTGAAATTCATGAAGCTGCAGAGACTGTCCGCAGATTGCGCTGACTGGATCGGAATCGGGCTTGGAAGGATTACAGTGAAGAGGCTGAAGTGATGGAGGCCGGAAGACAGTTCCAGACTGACACACTTTTGATGATTAATTGCAAAGGCTGGCACTGATGCGAGATTTTTGAAAGTTGGCCCTGGCGAGGGACTGCCAAAAGGTTTCCTAAAAGAAACGAAAAAAAGAAGCTTGGTTCTTCACGTTGTACTTCTTTAGCAGATAGCTCTTTCACCTGCTGAGCATGTTGTGTGTGTGTGTGTTTCTTTCGCTTTCTTCATACTGTGGATTCTGTCTAGCATGTAAATAGGAGGCCTGAATATTTTCTAGACAGATTCAAAGGGATACGGGTGCTGTGGTTGCCTTGTGATTTCACCAACTGAGGGAAAGCCCCATGACATTGTTGTGATTTTGAAGGTTCAGGCAGGGTACAGATTGTGTTCGTTTGCAGATGAATGGTTAAATTTTTAAGCAGAATGTGGCATCTGTATGCTGCAGTGTTTCTTGGGGTGGGGGTGGGGGGTGAAGGTATCTCCGTACTGTGATGCTTGTTTCTTTTTAGAGTTCATTGTGGCACTGTTTACTATGCAGATCTCGGCATGCTCAGACTCGATGGAGATCCCAAGTGAAGAAGAGCGTATAAATGGGTCCTGTGAATAGGAACTTAGAACGTATAATGGGTGCTTAGAACTTTTATGGATTTGCACCATACAAAGAACTTATAATAGGTGCATAGAATGTATGTGGATTTAGAACTTTTATGGATTTGCGCCACACAAAGAACTTACAATAGGCACTCAGAATGTAAATGGGTTTGCACCATGCAAATACCATTTAAGCTGATTGAATAGGGTTGGAATTTAAGTTCCACTTGCAGCAGTTTTTCAGATAGTTTTTGGTCAAGTCTGATAAAAACTGACATTTAAAAAGTTGTGAAAAAATAACAGCCAACAACTGTTAGCGCTGCCATTTTGTATCTGGCGCTCTGAGTCCGTGACATGAACCAGCCCGTGATGTCATCAACTAACCTTTTTTGCTCTTCATTGTTAGAAGACTGAATAAACATGGCCGCGCCCAGAGGAGCTCAGATTTGAAGCAAAAAAAGTTCTGCTGATGCCGTTTGTCTGTCGTTTAAGTGTCATTTTGTGGCTTGACAAAGGGGATTTCCCCAAAAATCTACTTCTGGTGTACATACATTTTTTGAGACCAGCTCACATCTTCGCTTGGCTTGGAGACCTAACTCTTTTTAATTATGTGTCATTTTAATTTTAATTAATTACGTTACTAGAAGGTCAAGGTCAACGAGAACTTTTATGATGCTTTTGAACTGCTCGGCGAGCCAGTTACGTTAACTTTGAGCCAGTTACTTTAACTTTTATTGTCACCTTAACTCAGAATATCCTTGTGTGTTCAGTCTCCACTGGTAGTTCTTTATATGTTTTCAAAGTCGCAGCTGTTTTGAAGAGGCAAAATTGATTGTCAATTTTGATTGGATGTGGTTGAAACTTTGACTGCAAAGGTGAGTTGACTGCACAAGGATCAGCTTTCTCCTTTAAAAAAAATAAAAAAATATTGTTTTATTTTTTATTAATATTTTTTATGTAGTGTGTTCAGAATGTTAGTTCAGTCTTTCTCTGTTTATGCTCAGGTCTAATGCTTCTTTGTACTTGAACATTTACACGTACCTTTTTTGTGTGTGCATTTTTGTTTTTTGTCTCCCTTAAGCAGATTTTGAGAGAAAGATCAGATGCTGTATTGCCCTGAGAGTTTTTAACTGTTTCACCAGACTGGCTTTTTTACTCACCATGCAAAATCTTTTTCTGCTTCTTCCTTTTATATATCAGCATAATGAAGTTCAGTTTTAAGGTCGGCAGCAGCATCTTTGAAACTCTTGTGTTGTTTTTGTTTTGCTCTGTTATAAGGTCTGTTCAGATTAACCTCTTTCATCTTACACTTAAATGATAAATTCCCGTTGTCATTTTTGTTCTCTCTCACAATTTTAGTCCTCGGGTTCTGATCTTGTATGTCTGATTTGAGATTATTGCCTTGGTCCTATTCCCATCGAAGAATGTGCAGTGATATCTCACTGTCGAAAAAAGGTTGTCAGTTAATTTTTTACAAGTGTTTGTACAGTACGAGTGTGTGACAGTTTGTGAGTTCAGTTCATACATATCACTAATCCGTCTCTTTGTTTTCATTCTTGTTGTTGTGCGCACACTTGCATTATTTTTTAGAGTCTCAGAGATTCTGGAGATGATGCCTTGATTACTCCAAGCTATGCAGCAACTTTCTGAGACCAGTTTTCATTGTTGTTGTGCACACACTTGCATTATTTTTTCAGAGTCTCAGAGATTCTGGAGATGATGCCTTGATTATTCCGAGCTACACAACAACTTTTTCTGAGATGAGTTTTCTTTGTTGTTGTTGCTCTTTTGTCAAAGTGAGGTCAACAGTGGTGCGCTTTCTTCAGCTACTTGATTGATTGAGCAACTTACAGCCTTGCGTAATAATAGATTTGTGCCTTTTCTGCATCCTGTGCAATGTACATAATAGTGTGCCATTTCTCTCTCCTCCCTTTTTCTCTCTCCTCCAGGGATTGGTATGGCCCAAAATCATGTGAAAAAGAGGATGATTCCATTTGTGATGGGGTAACAGGTTGTCTTAGTTCTCCTTTTTGTGCCTTTTGCTGTCGTACAGCGGTTGATTTGACCACCTTTGCTAAAACTGAGCAGACTTTGGCCTCTGTTGTACAAGTGTCATTCCATTGGTGTGACACTGTTAATGCAGGTGTCATAATTGTGCTTTGAGATTATAATCACTTTTGTTGTGTTTGTTTTGTTCTCATTTAGTGTATTGAGATTAAACTCTCTTTCGTATTTTGTTTGACTTTCATAAGGTATATTCAGATTAAAATCTCTTTTGTTGCTTGTTACTTCTATTTTGTTGGCTGGCTTGTAATCATTTTTCCCCCCCTTCTGTTTAGTGTCCACCCAGCTTGTAATCAGTTGTTTTTTTACTGTTTAATTTTTAGCATTTGATGTAATAATATTTACTCAGATTACTGTCATGAAAAAAGAAAAGAAAAGAAAAAAAAAACGAAGAAAAAAGAGAGAGGACAAGAAAGCAAGAATACTATGCCGGGATTAACACTAGTGTGTCAATCTTTGAAAAAATGTGAACATAAATTTTGGGCAGGACATTGTTAATTGCATGAGCTTTTAAATTTCAAGGAGGATAATCCACTGAGAGTTCCACCTGTTCCAGTGGTCACTGGTGCAGGGAGAACTGTGCAAGGCAAAACTGAAGCTCTTGTTTCTCAAAATTAAAAAAGAAGAAAAAAAAGAAGAGCGAAAGTTTCATTTCAGTCAAAACTGAAGCCACCGCTTCTCAAAACTAAAAATAACCCGAAACGAAGTTTTCTATACGGCCAAGATTGAAGTCAGACAGCTCAGGAACTGGGTGTTCCAGTTTCAGAGTCTTTATCCTTGTTTTAATAGGCTTACGTGATATTCCATTTTCAAACACAAGATTATGAATATATACAGTCTGTATAGTTACTTTGTTCTCTAGTCAGCGGCTTCCTTCCAAGGGAGGTAATTTTCACCAAAAAATGAATGAAAAAAATGGGCGTATACTCCGGGTTTTTTTTTCGTCTCAGGACTTTGCTTTTACAGAGTTTTTCTTTCTTATTTTTGTTTGGGACTCAATTAGTTGACATGTTTTCAGCCGACATAAACGTATGAAAATTTGGAATGGGTAATTAAGGGAAATTCTCTTGAATCAAAGTTTTAGTTCAAATGACTGAAGGATTTGAATGGATGCGAATCAGTTGGGCACTTACTCCATTTGTTTATTCACCATTTTGTTTTGATATCCCTGGTTTATTCCTCAAGGTTGACTTGTTAATTGTGAGATTAAGAAATAAAGCAGATGTAGCTATTAATAACAGTGTGTGTGTGAGTGTGTGTGCATGCGTATGTGTGTGTGTGCATGTGCGTGTGTTCTTTCTAGCAATGTCTGCACATGCATGAGAACCTGTGTGTGTGCGCACGTGTGTGTGTATGTGTGTGTGTGTGTGTGCGTGTGTGTGTGTGTGTGTGTGTGGTGTGTGTGTGTGTGTGTGATCCTCTGAGTTGGAGCATGTGTATGTGTGTGTGTGTGTGTGTGTGTGTGTGGTAGTGTCAGATGTATAGAAGCCAGGCAAAATACTGATGTGGGTTTGATTCCCTGGTGTGGCAAAGGATTGTTCTCCCAGCATCAACTTTCAGTGCAGACTCTCTTACAATGACGGTTCACCACCCTCGTGCAATTGCATGCATTGACACCTGTGTGCATGTTAAAATCCCAAACACTGGCAGCCATACTGTAATTGGTTAATGAAGTATTTGAAAAACACACACACACACACTCTCTCTCTCTCTCTCTCACACACACACATTCACAACACACACTCTCTCTCTCTCTCTCTCTCTCTCTCTCTCTCTCTCTCTCTCTCTCTCTCTCTCTCTCTCTCTCTCTCACACACACACACACACACACACAACACACACACTCTCTCTCTCTCTCTCTCTCTCTCTCTCACACACACACACGCTCTCTCTCTCTCACACACACACACACGCACTCATACACACTCACACACACACACACACACACACGCACAAAAAAAACCCTCACATGTATTTGCTGAATTACAACTAAGAAGGTCTTGCACTTGAATACATTATGTGGAAAACATACACAAATTTCATTAACACAAAACTGGATTTAATGATGTTTGATTTTAATAATATTGCATGATTACTACAGACAGTGTAGAAGGCAACACTGGAATAACAAAGGTATCAGTGATAGCCTCCCCCCCCCACCCCCCCACCCCCTCCATCAAATTGGTGAACATGCAAAAGAGAAAACAGTGTCACTTCCCGTCACCTCCCCACCCCCCAAAAAAGACCCACTTATCACAAATAAAGAAATAGAGGAACTAAATCAAAAACTGAAGAAGAAGAAGAAAAAGGGGGGGGGGGGGGGGGGGGTCAGAGAGGGGAAGGAGGGGGAAGGGGCAGGGGAGAAAACTCTTTAACATGATGGTCTATCGTTGTACTAGCAGTCTCCCTTTACTGTTCCCTGGTAACCATGACACGTCATTGCCAGTTTCGACACAGGATGATCGTGCTTAGCATTCGTAAACACAACAGTTGATATCAATACAATGGATATGCTAAAAAGAAAGCAACAATGATATCCACAACCACATGTACAATAACAAGCGCAGTTACATCAGCAAATAAAATATGTTTGATGATTTTGACAGAAACACCTGAAAAAGGACCCCCCCCCCCCCCCCGGACAACATTCACAAGAATTTGATCAACGTCAAATGGCATGTGGTCTGTTTCCTTTGTATTGTCCCCCCCCCCCCCCACCCAAACAACAACAAGAACAACAAAACGAAAATCAAACAAATAACAACAACAAAAAGCAACCAACCAACCAAACAAATTAATAAACAAAACAACAACAAAAAACAGCCCCCCAAACCCCTCGCAGTGTCACTGTGAGCACTGATCAAAAATGAAATGACCCCCTTCCCCCCACCCACCCCCAAAACCCCAAACAAACAAGACCCCAAATCCAACAACAAAAAGACTAAAACAACAATAACAACGACAACAGAGCTCAGGAGCTGTGTGAAAGCCAAGGTGGCCGTCCTGGGTTCCCCATCCCTAATAGTCCTTATTGTTTCTGTGGACGTAAAGCAACATTTGCAGAAGAAAAAGCAACAACATACAAATCAACCCCCAAAATAATACAACACAGAAAACAAGAAGCATCATCATCTACAACAACAACAACAATCACACACACACACACACACACACACACACACACACACACACACACACACACACACACACACACACACACACACACACACTCACTCAAGAACAAAAACTAAACAAGACAACAACAACAACAACAACAAACATGTACAATTAATTTAAAATTGTCGCCCGACTGAATTCATTGCAGGAGTAGGTACAAGCAGGAGGAATTAATCTTCACAGTAAGCTTTTCATTTCAATTCAGTCCTAACAATTCAAAACAGGCCCCCCCAATTTTTTTTTTTTTTAAACATACAAAAAACCGAAAATTCAGGCTTAAACCCCCCCCCAAAAAAAAACAACAACAAAAAAACCCAACAACAATAACCC
>JABMCL010000572.1:337500-340000 GCA_018857735.1 Alviniconcha marisindica
AAAAATCAACAACAAAAACGCGCTGTGTACAGAACTACAGTTAAACATTCAGCCTCCTGCAACTACAGCGCAATGAGCCTATACTCAGAAGCAGAGAATAACGCTAAATATAAAAACGATCAACCAACTAACCAACCAACTGACCAACCCCTCACCTGCATCTCGTCATGGATGACCCTGCCCTGCTCGAAGAAGAGTCCGTTCCCTCGGTTCTGGCGAGTGAAAAGGAAATCTACAGCGGAGTTCAGGATGTCCATGTCCACCGTCTTGGGGATGTAGGTCTTGGCTTGGGCAAAGCTCCTCAACACAAACGCCGTCAGCCTGTCCCACGACAGAAACAAATGTTCACACCGCCACACAATGGCAAAGCTCCGGAACACAACGGTCGTCATCCTGTCCGACGACAGAAACAAATGTACACGCAGTCACAAGGCAAAGACATTGGTTTTTATTAATGGCCTAAAAGACACCGGCCAGCTCAGCTCCATCCAAACACATGTAGGTTCGAAAGAACGCTGATTTTTAATAAGACACACACACACCAGCACGCACGCACGCACGCACGCACGCACGCGCACACACACACACACACACACACACACAAAACAACAACAAAAAACAAAAACAAAAACAACAACAAAAACAAAAACACACATGTTATGAAACACAAACACACAGACGTACACACACACACACACACACACACACACACACACACACACACACACACACACACACACACACATGTTGCTCGAAGTAAGATTTCAATCAGTCAAGACAAACCACGTGCTGGCTGCCTGGTCAGATTTGCCAAAGGCGCTGTAGCCTCCATTGTCCCATCGATACTGTTGCGTTTCCTTGGTGTAGCCTGTACACGCACAGAGAGAACAGAAACGGTGAGAACATGGCCAGGAAACATTCATATTGCCTGTTTACACACAGAGAACAGAAACAGTGAGAACATGGCCTGGAAACCTTCATGTTGCCTGTACACACACACACACACACACACACACACACACACACACACACACACACACACACACACACACACACACACACACACACACACACACACACACACACAGAGAACAGAAACAGTGAAAACATGGCGAGGAAACATTCATGTTGCCTTTACACACAACCAACACACACACACACACCACACACACACCACACACACACACAGCACACGCACACCACACACACACACACACACACACACACACACACACACACACACACACACGACCCCACTCACACCAACACACACACACACACACACACACACACACACACACACACACACACACACACACACACACACACACACACACACACACACGAACATTACCGCATTTCATGTTTTTCTTGGCCTTGGTTTCAAACTCTGGCTTGAGGTCGTTGATGGCAGTGAGGTAGGCCATGGCGTAGATGTTGGGAATCGTCGTGATCATGTTCTGCTCGCCACAGCCTGTGGGCAACGTCACCAGCCGATCGATGTCTTCCAGGGCATTGCCCATCATGTCACCTGCAAACACAACAACATCATCATCATCATCATCATCACCAGCTGGTCGATGTCTTCCAGGGCATTGCCCATCATGTCACCTGCAAACACAGCAACATCA
The DNA here is from genome assembly GCA_018857735.1 of Alviniconcha marisindica. Classification (NCBI taxonomy): domain Eukaryota; kingdom Metazoa; phylum Mollusca; class Gastropoda; family Provannidae; genus Alviniconcha; species Alviniconcha marisindica. The sequence goes on from JABMCL010000572.1 coordinate 339,132, forward strand.
TCATCATAATCACTGTCCTCATCACCAGCGGTCAGTCATCATGTCACCTGCAAGCACAGCAACAGCATCACCATCATCATTATCGTCCTCATCTCCAGACGACCACTGTCTTCCAGGGCATTGTCCTTCGTGTCACCTTCAAACACATCATCATCATCATCACCAGCTGGTCGATGTCTTCCAGGGCATTGCCCATCATGTTACCTGCAAACACAACAACAGCATCATCATCATTATTGTCCTCACCACCAGCTGATCAAGCATCCTTCTTGAGCATTGCCTATCATGTCACCTGAAAACACAGCAACAGCAACATCATCATCACCATTGTCCCCATCACCAGCTGGTCAATCCTCCTGGGCATTGTCCATGATGTCACCTGCAAACGCATCACCATCGTCACCATCACCAGGACCATGACGATCATCAGTATCATCACCACCGAGACCATCATTATCGTCGTCGTCGTCACCATCACCATGATGATGACGATGACGACGACGATGATAATGATCGTCTTCGTCATTTTCACCATCACCATGAAGAAGAAGATGATGATGATGATGACGATCAGCATCATCATCATCACTATCGTCATCACCATGACCATGATGACCATCATCACCACCATGACCATCATCGTCACCATGACCATGATCATTATCACCATCATCATGACCATCATCACTATCACCATCACACCATTATCATCATCACGAACTGACCGAATAGCAGTCTTCTTCTTCTGTTGTTTAGCTTTTTGAGCCGCAGGGTAGGCGCTTTAGAAATGGCCATTATCATTATTACTATTACGGAGCTGTACATTATGCCAGCCACAATTACTCACCGGTGATCTTGACCTTGATCCT
>JABMCL010000572.1:355000-357500 GCA_018857735.1 Alviniconcha marisindica
AGGATCGTTCTAATACTACCCACCCAGGATCGTTCTAATACTACCCACCCAGGAGCGTTCTAATACCATCCACCCAATATCGTTTCTCCTGAAACCACCCACCCAGGATCGGTCTAATACCATCCACCCCAGAATCGTTCTCCTAGAAACATCTACCCATGATATTTCTCCTAAAAACACCTACCCGGGATCTTTCTCCTAATGCCATCCATCCACCCAGGATCATTCTCCTGATACCATCTACCCAAGATCGTTCTCCTCATATCACCCACTCAGGATCGTTCCCCTGACACTATTTACCCAGGGTCTTTCTCCATTGCATTTTTCAAGTCCTTACTAGTGTGCAGAAATGGAAACAAGTTACAACCCGCCCAGAGCGTGAACGTGGGTCGCATTACCATGTAGGTGATGGACGTGAAGTGGGTGGAATTGCTCACATCCACCACGAACGATGCCACACTCCCCATAGTCAGCACCTGCACAAGTAGGGCGAAAATGACACACGGGAATCAAGTCAGAACCAAACCAAACAGCACCAAAAAAAACCATCACCACCAACAACAACCCAACAACAATACACAGTTAACAGGAATAACAATAAAGAAATACATGTGTCCGTGTTTATGTGTGTGTGTGTGTGTGTGTGAGAGAGAGAGAGAGAGAGAGAGAGAGAGAGAGAGAGAGAGAGAGAGAGAGAGAGAGAGAGAGAGAGAGAGAGAGAGAGAGAGAGAGAGAGAGAGAGAGAGGAAAGATAAGATAAGATAAGATAAGATAAGATAATACTTTATTACACAGGGATAAAGATTTAAGCACGTGTCGGCTTTTTACAAATCTGTCCCTGATGACAAACACAGCAACACTCAATACATCAAACAAGAATTCCATTAAATACGCTAGAGAGAAAAAGACTTAAAAACAAAACAAAACTAATTTCTGTCTAAAACATCACATCATACGAAAGAGCATAGAGAGAGAGAGAGAGAGAGAGAGAGGAGAGAGAGAGAGGAAGAGAGGAGAGAGAGAGAGGAGGAGAGAGAGAGAGAGAGAGAGAGAGAGAGAGAGACAGACAGACAGACAGACAGACAGACAGACAGCCAGACAGACAGACAGACAGACAGACAGGAACAAATGAATGATAAAGCACAGACACCCACATGCACACACGCACTAATATAATCAGCATCTGAACAAATTTTCAAAACCTCAAGATTCCTCTGTACTGACAGGTCTATCAAATTGTGAGCACACCCCTCCCCCCCCCCCCCCCCCCCCCCCCCGCACCCTCCCCCCACCACCTCCCCGACCTTCTCCCCAACCCCCTCCACCCTGACCCCCCTCCCCTCCATTTTAAAGCAAATTGCTATACTTTTCTCTGAAAAATCTACACACATTACAACGAACCATTCAACCAACATCAACAGCCAGCCACACCCTATTATAAACCTTGCAGTCAATATCAAGCTTACAGAACGAAAGCAGGGACTATAAAGGAATTATCTACGTCACTGTTAATGTTAGATAATCTCACGAGGTCAAACAAAAAATGGTCTCACAGGTGTGTTGGTGATCCACCTGGCATTCAGAGTCCTGTTTCCCAGAGTCCGGTACCTGCTGACGGATTCCGAGGCCTCGTATTTCCTTCCGTTCACCACCAGGGATGCCTGTTTACGGAGACACAGAAAACTGGTCAAGCAGTCAACGCTGGGGTACCCGTCCGAGATATAGGGTCCGAGTAGAAGAGCGCATGTGGGCTTTTCCGAGCGCATAGATACCATCTTGAACTGAATGAACTGGTCAAGGAAATAACGAGGTTTTAGTCTAAAACAAGGAACTCAAATTTAAACGTTTACTTACCTAATTTTTTGTTGTTGAAAATCGATCTACATTGGATAGAACTGCCGAAAAACACTTCGAAAGACAGTGCATGGTTGGAACCATCAGCACTTTTTTTAATTTTTTTTTTAGTACTTCATTGTCCCTTGTGGGAAATTCGGGTCGCCGTACCTGGGAAACTTGCATTAGCCAAAACTGTCGTAGTCAAAAGGTATGGAGAGGATTAAAAAAAAACACAATGAATAATAACAATAATACAATATTAATTATTTGAAGAGGTATCTCAAAATCTGAAGAGGTTTCAGCTGCGGGTATTTAGTATGTATAGTTCTGAGTTCTGAGAATTTTCTTCTCCAGGGTCGACTTTCTGTGCTGACTCTAATTTCGGTATCCGTTCCACCCCCGTGTTACCGCAGTAGCACGTAAAAGATCCCGGTTATTCTGCCAAAGGTGCAGGTGGCAGGTTACAGCTAAACACGCATACACCTTACGTATGTGGCTTTGCATGAAGTGACATGGTGCATGGTTGTATGGTGTACACAGAACTTGCGCCGAGATGGCTGCAGTTTCATGTGGCACCAGCCATGCCAGCACTGTAAGTACACCACTTCGGTGGATATTAAAAAAACGCGCTATAAAAAGCTAGTCACTCATGTAGACCACATGC
>JABMCL010000572.1:360000-367500 GCA_018857735.1 Alviniconcha marisindica
TCTCTGTCTGTCTCTGCCTGTTTCTGTCTCTCTGTGTGTCTCTGTCTGTCTGTTTCTCTGTCTCTGTCTCTCTCTCTTTCAGTTTCAGCGAGTTACATTGTAAACCCTGACAGACCAGATTCCTCCGATTTAGCAGAAGACAGAAACGTTACGTACCTTGCTCCGGACAACCTGATTAGATCCCAGCACCGTCAGCGTCGCAAGCCCAAGCACTCCCTTGCCGTAGGTGTACCTGCCAACACAAAGCAACAATCAGCTGTCCACCCCTATGGCACTGTAGAGCGGTTGGTCAACGGGCTTCTGCCATCGCCACTTAGGCTGCATGCCCACCCCTACTGCACTATCCAGCAGATGTTTCACAGGGCTTACTTCCATGGCCACCTGTATGCTGCAGCCCACCCCTATTACACTATCCAAAAGATGTGTCAGAGGGCTTTCTTCCATCACCACGTAGGCTGCCCACCTCTAGGGCACTCGATCATCTCCACCCGATGTTACTGGGCCTTCTTCCATCGACACTTAGGCTGTCCACCTATCTGACAATATCAAACAGATGTTCCAAGGCCTTCTTCCATCGACACTTAGGCTGTCCACCTATCTGACAATATCAAGCAGATGTTCCAAGGCCTTCTTCCATCGACACTTAGGCTGTCCACCTATCTGACAATATCAAACAGATGTTCCAAGGCCTTCTTTTGCTTCCCCGCTGAAGCTGTCTACCTCTATGACAATATCAAACTGATGATCCACGATATTCTTCCATTGCCACATAGGCTGTCCAACAATATACAACAGATGATCCATGACATTCTTCCATTGACACATAGGCTGCCCAACTCTATGACAATATCAAACTGATGATCTATGACATTCTTCCATTGCCACATAGGCTGTCCAACAATATACAACAGATGATCCATGATATTTATTCTCCCATTGCCACATAGGCTGTCCAACTCTATGGCAATATAAAACAGATGATCCATGATATTCTCCCATTGCCACATAGGCTGTCCAACGCTATGGCAATATAAAACAGATGATCCATGATATTCTTCCATTGCCACATAGGCTGTCCAACTCTATGACAATATCAAACAGGCGATCCATGATATTTATTCTCCCATTGCCACATAGGCTGCCCAACTCTATGACAATATCAAACAGATGATCCATGATATTATTCGATTGCCTCATAGGCTGTCCAACTCTATGACAATATAAAACCGAAGACCCAAGACATTCTTCCATTGCCACAGAGGCTGTCCAACTCTATGACAATATACAACAGAAGACCCAAGACATTCTTCCCTCTCCACTTAGGCAGTCCACCTCTAGGGCACTCCAGAACGCTATACAGAAACGGCCAGTGATCAACCGGACAATGTTATCGGGCATCCTTCCTTCATCACTCAGTTTGTACACCTTTAGAACACCCTCCAACAGATGTTCCACAGCCTCCTTCCTTAATCACTTAGGCTGTACACCTTTACAGCACTCTCCAGCAAATGTTCCACAGCCTCCTTCCTTAATCACTTAGGCTGTACACCTTTAGGCCACTCTCCAGCAAGATGTTCCACAGCCTCCTTCCTTAATCACTTAGGCTGTACACCTTTACAGCACTCTCCAGCAAATGTTCCACAGCCTCCTTCCTTAATCACTTAGGCTGTACACCTTTAAGGCCACTCTCCAGCAGATGTTCCACAGCCTCCTTCCTTAATCACTTAGGCTGTACACCTTTACAGCACTCTCCAGCAAATGTTCCACAGCCTCCTTCCTTAATCACTTAGGCTGTACACCTTTAGGCCACTCTCCAGCAGATGTTCCACAGCCTCCTTCCTTAATCACTTAGGCTGTACACCTTTAGGCCACTCTCCAGCAGATGTTCCACAGCCTCCTTCCTTAATCACTTAGGCTGTACACCTTTAGGCCACTCTCCAGCAGATGTTCCACAGCCTCCTTCCTTAATCACTTAGGCTGTACACCTTTAGGCCACTCTCCAGCAGATGTTCCACAGCCTCCTTCCTTAATCACTTAGGCTGTACACCTTTAGGCCACTCTCCAGCAGATGTTCCACAGCCTCCTTCCTTAATCACTTAGGCTGTACACCTTTACAGCACTCTCCAGCAAATGTTCCACAGCCTCCTTCCTTAATCACTTAGGCTGTACACCTTTAGGCCACTCTCCAGCAGATGTTCCACAGCATCCTTCCTTAATCACTTAGGCTGTACACCTTTACAGCACTCTCCAGCAGATGTTCCACATAGGCTGTACACCTTTACAGCACTCTCCAGCAGATGTTCCACAGCCTCCTTCCTTAATCACTTAGGCTGTACACCTTTAGGCCACTCTCCAGCAGATGTTCCACAGCCTCCTTCCTTAATCACTCAGGCTGCATGTACACCTTTAGGCCACTCTCCAGCAGATGTTCCACAGCCTCCTTCCAACACCTTGTCCTCTACTTTCAACCCGTGATTGTCCCTCTACTGTCGATCAGAGTTAAACACCTTAGGCTGTTCTGGTGCCCGCTGAGTGCTTATATGTCCCTAGGGTGTTCGCGTGCCCTTAATGTGTTCATGTACCCCCTAGGGTGTTCGCGTGCCCCTAGTGTGTTCATGTACCCCTAGGGTGTTCGTATGCCCCGTAGGTGTTTTCGTGCCCCTTTCCGTGAAAACCAGACTACAAGAGTGGGTTACATTACACATATGTACAGCGCATAAAACCATTTGAATGCAGCCTTGGTGTTCTCGCTGGTGTCGATGTGTTACCATGCAGTGACGCAGGCCAGGTCAAGGCGGTGTGCAGAGGAAGTGACTTGGTCAGACTTACGTGGCAGTGACGCTCACGGTGACCATCTTCTGGGTGCTGTCTTTGGTCAGGAAACCAGGAGTGACCTCCGCCGACACCTCAAAAGTGGGCAGCACTGAGGGAAAGACGAATCAGTCCAGCTTCTCAACATCATCATCATCACAATCATCATCAACCTCATCAGTAATCATCATCATCATCATCATCATCATCATCATCATCATCATCATCATCATCATCATCATCATCATCATCCACCACCACCACCACCACCATCATCATCATCATCATCATCATCATCATTATCAGTAAGCAGCAGCATCACCACCGTCATCATTAGCAGTAGCAGCAGCATTAAAGGAAACCATTGAAGAATGAGCAGCGAGTCCATTATGAGAGGGGTCTGTATTTAGTCTGAGGGTCTGCACAAGACACCCCTCCCTCAGAAAAAGAACAGGAAAAGAAGAAGACACAAGCGAACAAGCAAACCAACCAACCAACCAACCAGCCAACCAGCCAACCATCCAACCAACCAACCAACCAACCAGCCAACCAACCAGCCAACCATCCAACCAACCAACCAACCAACCAACCATAAAACAAAACAAAAACAACAACAAATAACACATAAAAACAACAACAACAAAATCCAGAAAGAAAGAGGGAGAAAGGGGAAACAAATAAAGGAGAGAGGAAAAAACAGAGAAGACAATTTACCGTATTCGTCCACTTTGAAGAGAATCTCCTCGTCAATGTTCGCACGCTGAAAGTATAATAAACAGGCCTGTTGTATCACACATCACTCTATCTGATAATAAACAGGACTGTTGTACCATACATCATTCTATCTGATAATAAACAGGCCTGTTGTATCACACATCACTCTATCTGATAATAAACAGGACTGTTGCACTAGACATCGCTCCATCTCATAATAAACAGGCCTGTTGTACTAGACATCGCTCTGTCTGATAATAAACAGGCCTATTGTACCACACATCACAGGCCTGTTGTACTAGACATCGCTCTGTCTGATAATAAACACGCCTATTTTACTAGACATCGCTCTATCTCATAATAAACAGGCCTACTGTACTAGACATCGCTCTGTCTGATAATAAACAGGCCTGTTGTACTAGATATCGCTCTGTCTGATAATAAACACGCCTATTTTACTAGACATCGCTCTATCTCATAATAAACAGGCCTACTGTACTAGACATCGCTCTGTCTGATAATAAACAGGCCTGTTGTACTAGACATCGCTCTGTCTGATAATAAACAAGCCTGTTGTACCATACATTGCTCTGTCTGATAATAAACAGGCCTGTTGTACTAGATATCGCTCTGTCTGATAATAAACAGGCCTATTGTACTAGACATCGCTCTGTCTGATAATGAACAGGCCTACTGTACTAGACATCGCTCTGTCTGATAATAAACACGCCTACTGTACTAGACATCGCTCTGTCTGATAATAAACACGCCTACTGTACTAGACATCGCTCTGTCTGATAATAAACAGGCCTGTTGTACTAGACATCGCTCTGTCTGATAATAAACAGGCCTGTTGTACTAGACATCGCTCTGTCTGATAATAAACAGGCCTATTGTACTAATATCGCTCTGTCTGATAATAAACAGGCCTGTTGTCCCTATACATCGCTCTGTCTGATAATAAACAGGCCTGTTGTACTAGACATCGCTCTGTCTGATAATAAACAGGCCTATTGTACTAGATATCGCTCTGTCTGATAATAAACAGGCCTGTTGTACTAGACATCGCTCTGTCTAATAATAAACAGGCCTATTGTACTAGACATCGCTCTGTCTGATAATAAACAGGCCTGTTGTACCATACATCGCTCTGTCTGATAATAAGCAGGCCTATTGTACTAGACATCGCTCTGTCTCAAATATGGGATTGGATACCTTAGTATGTTGTATTATATGCATCTCTGTCTCAAAAGTGGGATTTGGTACCTTAGTATGTTGTACTATATACATCGCTCTATCTCAAATGTGGGATTTGGTACCTTAGTATGTTGTTCTATACACGCTAAATGTCAAATTTGGCATGTGGTACCTTAGTATGTTGTAATATATACATCGCTCTGTCTCAAAAGTGGCATGTGGTACCTTAGTATGTTGGGCTATACATCGCTCAAGTGTGGTATGTGGTACCTTAGTATGTTGTACTATATACATCGCTCTATCTCAAATGTGGGATGTATTAGTATTAGTATCAGTACTTATTTCCACAGGGTAAAACAGGCTGTTTGTTGTTTTCCCCTCCGTGTCATGAGGCGGCAAGCAGGAAGACAGAACGTGAAATCACTTGTTGTGGTTTTTGTTTGTATATACGAGTTTTTAACGCAAGTTTTGAAGGCATGGGAGGATTGAATTATTTAATTTAAAAAAAAAGAAGAAGATTTGTACAGCACATTATCTACCACGAAGACGGTGCGCTTTAGGTACGCTACAAACTACATGTCATGTTGTGTATACAAAAGCAAATAATATAACAAAAACAAAACAAGCACAAACAACAACAACCAAACAACAACAACAACAACAACAACCGAAAACCGAAAACAAAACACAAACAACAACAACAACAAAAAGGGAGAGGGTGTAGAAAAAGAATAAAAGAAAACAAGGCAAATTATAAAAATCAACACCAACTAGTAATACATAATGAATTATAGAAATACATAATTATGTAACAACCATACATTAATAATTCGTACAATCATCACACGAATGCACACACACACACACACACACACACACACACACGCACACACACACACACACACACACACACACACACACACACACACACACACACACACACACCACATTCATGACATGCATATAAACGTTGTGGTTTACATACGTACCGTGACGATTTCACACACGATCTCTCAGCACCTATAAAAGTCAGTAGGACGGTACGTACTCGTACGCACCTATAAATATACAGTAGGAGCCTAGGACTCAGACACAGCAAAACAGACATACGTATAGACTCAGACACAGCAAAACAGACATACGTATAGACTCAGACACAGCAAAACAGACATACGTATAGACTCAGACACAGCAAAACAGACATACGTATAGACTCCGACACAGCAAAACAGACATACGTATAGACTCAGACACAGCAAAACAGACATACGTATAGACTCAGACACAGCAAAACAGACATACGTATAGACTCCGACACAGCAAAACAGACATACGTATAGACTCAGACACAGCAAAACAGACAACGTATAGACTCCGGCACAGCAAAACAGACATACGTATAGACTTAGACACAGCAAAACAGACATACGTATAGACTCGGACACAGCAAAACAGACATACGTATAGACTCAGACACGGCAAAACAGACATACGTATAGATTCAGACACAGCAAAACAGACATACGTATAGACTCCGACACAGCAAAACAGACATACGTATAGTCTAAAGACTAGAAAACAAAAGAAGTAGCAATCGATTCCTCCCCCCCCCCCCCCCCCAACAAACAAAAAAAAAAAACAAAAAACAAAAACAAAAAAAAAAGGGGGGGGGGGGGGATAGAAGTAACAAATAACCAAACAAGCCCCACCCCAGACCCCAAGAAGAAGGAGAAGAAGAAGAAGAATGAGGAGGAGTCGGAGGAGGAGATGGGGGAGGAGGAGGAATAATAATAATAATAATAATGATGATGATGATGATAATGATGATGATGATGATAATAAGGAGGAGGAGGAGGAGGAGGAGGAAGAAGAAGAAGAGTTATTCTGATTGCAGAATGACTGTGCAAAGGTCAACCAAAGCTGATAATACAAACGTGATTACAAAGTCAAAGCAAATAAAAACCGAAAGGTTTCTGCAGGTTAAAAGGTCAGCAGGAAAAGAAGAAGAAGCTTAGACCGTGGGGCGGCTCTGTAGTCTAATGCCAGTTAAAGCTGGCAGCAGTATCTGTGAAAGGTGTTGGAGTCCAGATTATATAACACAGTACAACTGAAGGTGAGACAGTCTGTGCTGCAGTCTTTCTGAGATGTGTTGCTGTGTGAAGGGTAAGTAACAGCAAAGGCATGACCTGTGGAAGGTGTTGCTGTGTGAAGGGTAAGTAACAGCAAAGGCATGACCTATGGAAGGTGTTGCAGTGTGAAGGGTAAGTAACAGTAAAGGCATGACCTATGGAAGGTGTTGCAGTGTGAAGGGTAAGTAACAGTAAAGGCATGACCTGTGGAAGGTGTTGCTGTGTGAAGGGTAAGTAACAGCAAAGGCATGACCTGTGGAAGGTGTTGCTGTGTGAAGGGTAAGTAACAGCAAAGGCATGACCTGTGGAAGGTGTTGCAGTGTGAAGGGTAAGTAACAGCAAAGGCATGACCTGTGGAAGGTGTTGCAGTGTGAAGGGTAAGTAACAGCAAAGGCATGACCTGTGGAAGGTGTTGCAGTGTGAAGGGTAACAGTAAAGGCATGACCTGTGGAAGGGGTGGCAGTGTGAAGTCTGAAGTAAAAATGAAGTCACGACCTGTGGAAGGTGTTGCAGTGTGAAGTCTGAAGTAAAAATGACGTCACGACCTGTGGAAGGTGTTGCAGTGTGAAGTCTTAAATAAAAATGAAGGTATGACCTGTGGAAGGTGTTGCAGTGTGAAGACTAAGTAACAGTAAAGGCATGACCTGTG
>JABMCL010000572.1:372500-410000 GCA_018857735.1 Alviniconcha marisindica
CAGACAGACAGAGCGAGACAGAGGGCGAGCAGAGAGTCCGATACACTGGCACACAAGTAGCAGGCAGACAGGCAGACAAACAGACAGGCAGAGACCAGGCAGTCCCATACACTGGCACACACAAGTATCAGACAGGCAGGCAGACAGGAAAACAAACAGACAGACAGAGACCAGGCAGTCCCATACACTGGCACACACAAGTAGCAGACAGGCAGGCAGACAGGCAAACAAACAGACAGACAGAGACCAGGCAGTCCCATACACTGGCACACACAAGTAGCAGACAGGCAGGCAGACAGGCAAACAAACAGACAGACAGAGACCAGACAGTCCTATACACTGGCACACAAGTAGACGGCAGACAGGCAGACAGACAGAGAACACGGAGACAGTCCGATACACTGGCATACACAAACAGAAGGCAGACAGGCAGCAGACAGACAACAGACAGTAACATTGGCGTGGTCCGGATAGACTGGTACAGGTGTTGGGAGTATGCTGACATGTGACATGATAGACCGTATAGAAATTGTATTACAGAATTGTCAGCAAACTGAGGTGAACGCAGAGTTGGCGATCACATGTTAAATCAATGATCATTACTTAGTTGAATGTGCCTGGAGGGATGATTCATTTTTGACAATGAACAAGCAGCAGACAGAGAGACAGGCAGGCAGGCAGGCAGACAAACAGACAGATAGACAGACACACAGATAGACAGACAGACAGGCAGACAGACAGGCAGACAGACAGACAGCAGATAGACAGGCAGGCAGGCAGGCAGACAAACAGACAGATAGACAGACACACAGATAGATGACAGACAGAGGGCAGAGCAGACAGCGATAGACAGCAACAGGCAGACAGACAGGCAGACAGGCAGACAGACAGAGTGCAGAGGACAGTTTACAGGGAGCCCCGTGCCCTTCTAGGACATAAATATAGACATAATTACGTAAAATGATAATAACAACAACAATAATAACAAATACTGTATGCTTTAACGTTGTACTTTAAAACACATGCGCTACAAATATCGCAACTGACACAAACAGGCGGATCTTTCAAACTAATGAACAATTACTATCGTAATCAAGTAATGAAGAAAAGAGAGAGAGAGAGAAGAAAGGTTGGTAGACAGACAGACAAAACGGTCAGACAGACAAGTAGCCAGCGAAGCACAGACAGACAGGCAGACAGGCAAACAGGCAGGCAGGCAGGCAGGCAGTCAAGCAGACAGACAGACAGGCAGGCAAGCAGGCAGACAGACAAACAAGCAGGCAGGCAGGCAGGCAGGCAAACAGATGGGCAGACAAACAGACATAGGCAAACAGACAGGCAGGCAGGCAGGCAGGCAGGCAGGCAGGCATAGGCAGACAGACAGAAAGACAGACTGACAGACAGGCAGGCAGGCAGGCAAACAGACGGGCAAACAGACTGACAGACAGGCAGACAGGCAGACAGACAGGCAGGCAGGCAGGCAAATAGACGGACGGACAGACAGACAGACAGGCAGACAGACAGGTAGCTCGTAGGCGGGCAGGCAGCCAGATTGCAATCTAACACAACTCTTAATCCTTCTGCTCCGGCCTTACTGACTTGGATTGTGATGTTTTTCGCGATCTTCTGTGGTACCAGGTCCTTATCCACCGTCAGCACCCGAAAGCGAACTGCAACAGAGTTAATATGGCTTACATCACGGCCAGGGTCTCTTCACACGCATAGAGAGAGAGAGAGAGAGAGAGAGAGAGAGAGAGAGAGAGAGAGAGAGAGAGAGAGAGAGAGAGAGAGAGAGAGAGGAGAGAGAGAGAGAGAGAATCAAAAGAGAGAGAAAGGAGAGAGAGAGAGAGAGAGAGAGAGAGAGAGAGAGAGAGAGAGAGAGAGAGAGAGAGAATCCAAACGATTCTTTCTCTGTTTCAAGTGGCAACAGCTTGTTGAAACACTTGTTGTCTTCATTTGCCTTTGAGCACACGTCCACAGCTGTTGCATGCTTCAGCGTGAATCTACTCGCCATACAGATATCGCTCCTTAACTACAAAAATCGAGCTTCAAGGGTAGCTCGGTAGGCGGTATCCATTCCACCCACGTAATTAACGTACGTGTTGCAGCAGTAGCACGTAAAGGATCCCTCCCGCCATTCTGCCAACAGTGCAGGTGGCGGGTTACAGCTAAACACACATGCACCGCAGTTCCATGTTGACGCTGCAAACTAGCTCATGCGGTTGCATGGTGTACCCAGCACATGCGCCGAGACGGCAGCAGTTTCACGTGGCACCAGCCATGTAACAACTAAACAGCGCCGTAACCACTTCGGTGGATAGTCAAAAACGCGCTGTGTAACGCTACAGTCACTCATTTCAGAGTCGCACACGACTAGAGCGGAGTGGGTCTGTTCCGAAGCAGAGAACAGCGCTATAGCTGCCATTGCGAAGCGCGTATGGCTCATGTCGAGACTGGACAAGTGTTCAAGTATTCATATAAACTGAGATGGAAGAGTTCTGAGAGCTTCGCTGAAGGCGGTAGGGCTTCAGTTTAAACCTCAGTCAAAACGTGAGCGCTATGTGCTAGGATCTGAAACAAATCTGAAGTGGAGGACACAATTATACACCACTGAGGGGACACGTCCTTTTTTGGAGTATATGCACCTTTGGTGGAGTTTAATTACCTTATATTTACTAGCATGCCAGGTGAGAGTTGCCGTGCGCGACTCAAGTCTTCGTTATTGTGTGTGTGTGTGTGTGTGTGTGTGTGTGTGTGTGTGTGTGTGTGTGTGTGTGTGTGTACGTGGTGTCGTGCGTGCGTGCGTGCGTGCGTGTGTGTGTGTGTGTGTGTGTGTGTGTGTGTGTGTGTGTGTGTGTGTGTGTGTGTATGTGTGTGTGTGTGTGGGGGGGGGGGGTCATCCTTTTTGGAGTATGTACCTTTGATGGAGTTTAAGTACCTTAAGCATGCCAGGTGAGAGTTGCTGTGGGCGACTCAAGTCTTCGTTATATTGTGTGTGTGTGTGTGGTGGTGGGGGGGGGGGGGGGGGGGGGGGGGGGGGGGGCATCCTTTTTGGAGTATGTACCTTTGGTGGAGTGTACCTTATATATACTACCATGCGATGTGATAATTACCGTAGGCGACTCAAGTCTTCGCCTTTTATTTTTTTTGTTTTATTGTTTTATTGTGTCATTCTTTGAACTAGAATTAGCTCCCCTGTTTGTTGATTCGTTTTGCGATTTAGGCTTTGAGCCTGCCTCGAGATTTCTCCGGAGTCAGTTAAAATCATCTGCGCAGACTACAAAAGTCCTTCGGATGAGAATATGCCTGCAGCTATGGCCACAGCCTGACCATGCACATGCACAAGTACGTTGCAGACTGAACAAAATGTTCATGGTTCAGTGCTGCTTTACGTCCACACAGACGGTACGGGCTATTAGGGACAGGGAGCCCAGGACGTCCACCTCGACTTTCACACAGCTTTGAAGACAGGGAGCCCAGGACGTCCACCTCGACTTCCACACAGGCCCCTGAGCTCTGCGGTTCTGAATCGTTCGTTCAGTGCTGCTTTGTGTGCACAGGAGACCGTGCGGACCACTATAGGGACCGTGAGCCTAGGTCGGCCACCGCTTCTTTCACACAGCTCGTGAGCTCTGGAAGAAAGTGTTGGGAATAGCCTATGTCTATTTATTTCTCTCTGTCTCTCTCTGTCTGTCTGTCTGTCTGTCTGTCTGTCTGTCTGTCTGTCTGTCTCTCTGTCTTTCTCTCTGTGTCCCTCTGTCCCTCTGTCTCTCTCTGTCTCTGTCTCTCTCTGTCTCTGTCTCTCTGTGTCTCTCTGTGTCTCTGTCTCTGTCTGTCTGTCTGTCTCTCTCTGTCTCTCTGTCTGTGTGTCTGTCTGTCTCCTTCCCTCCCTCTGTCTCTGCCTCTCTGTCCCTCTGTCTCTGTCTCTCTCTGTGTCTCTGTCTCTGTCTCTTTGTGTGAGTATGTTGAGCAGATAGATGTTGAAACTGACAACATTATAGCACTGCGGCTGTCACATAGACTACCTGGAACTCCTACAGACTGTTTACTAGTTGGGGCTTATTTGCCAACCGAGAAGTCGCCGTATTATGAAGAAACTGGCATTTACAATGGAGTCTCTTTACTAGAAGACTGTCTGCTTAGACTTGATAAGGGTGTGTGGCGACATCCCATTTATTATTTGTGGTGATCTTAACGCACGAACTGCATCTATGAATGCTAGAGATGTTGATCCAATCGATGACATTTACGAAATGAATTCTGACAACCATTCGGAAAGTAGAACGCCAGTTGATAATGGCACCAGAAGAACATCCAAAGACGACACTGTAAATTCGTTTGTTCGTTATCTGATTGGCATTTGCGAAGAAATTGGGCTATTGATTTTGAATGGACTGCCTCACTTGAATTTTTCAGGTGATTTCACGTATATTTCGCAAACGGGATGTAGTTTGGTCGATTATTTTATTATATCAGCAAGCATGCTTTCAAAGTGCAAGGGGTTTTAATGTTATTCCTATGGTAGAATCAAAACATTTAGCAGTAGAAATGTCAATTGTCACTGTTAATAATTATGTTACTGTAAAAGGAACAGTACCTAAAGCTTTTTCAGTAGTGAAATACAAATGGGATGAAGAAAAAAGTGTCAATTTTGCCAGTATGATGCAACTGATCACGTACAGGCCCTATTGGATGAAGCTGAGTCATTGATAGATTGTGATATCAACCAAGCTCTTTCCAAATTTATCGAATGTTTTGAATATGCTGGCGACTGTATGAAGAAAACAATATTTATTGGGAGTGAAAAAAGAAAAACTTGGTTTGACCTAGAATGCAGGGAAAGTAGAAAAAATCTTATACAGCGATTGCGGAGGTTTTGTAAGTCTAATCGTGACAAAGACAGGCTTAGTTATTCACAAAAAAAGAGGAGAATACAAAGAACTTTTGACAGAAGAAAAAGTCCCACAAAAATAATATTCTTCATTCTTTGCAGGCTCACATAAAAGACCCCAAGAGGTTTTGGGACACTGTTCGTTCGGTGCGCCCTAAGTCTGGCGGACATTCTGCTATAACAAGTGAAGAATGGTATAATTATTTCAGTAGCATATTTAATTCTCCACCGAGTGAATTTGAACCAACTCCTGAAGACTTAGGGGATGCAGCATTTGCTAATAACGAAATGAACTGTGAGACCTTGAATCAGCCCATCACCGTAGATGAAATCAAAACGGCAATAAGGGCATTAAAAGATCAAAAAGCAGCTGGTCCTGATGGACTTATCGGAGAGTTTTATAAGAATAGCACAGTACACATTTTGCCATTTCTAGTTAAGTTCTTCAATTTCATCTTTGATCATGGTTTATTTCCTGACGAATGGTCGTTGGCAATCTTACATCCGTTACATAAGAAAGGGGATATAAACGTACCGGATAATTACAGGGGTATATCCTTGCTCAACATATGCAGTAAACTGTATAGTTTTGTGTTGAATAAGCGGATTACAAACTGGATAGATGACAATGAGATAACTGGAGAAGAACAGGCCGGTTTTAGGCAAAACGTGGTACTTTTGACCATATTTTTACTCTTTTAGCGTTAGTCCAGAAACAGCTACTGAGGCACAGAAAACTGTATGTGGCCTTTATTGATTTTCGTAAAGCTTTTGACACGATATGCAGAACAAAACTGTGGACTGTACTGCACAGAAACGGCCTTAGAGGCAAAATCGCGATTGCACTACAAAGTATGTATGCCATTGTCAAGGCTCGAGTTCGTGCTGGGGGGGGGGGGGGGGGGAGTTAACCGATGTATTCTTATGTCCTCGTGGTCTGAAGCAGGGTGAAGTGTGTTCACCAGTTCTTTTTTCGTTGTTTATTAACGAACTGACGAAGGACATCATTGAAAGTGGCAAGCATGGCATCCAGTTAGCTCCTGATTTGATTGAATTGCTGATTTTGTTATTTGCTGACGACGTCGTTTTGTTGTCTGATAGTGTCTTTGGTCTTCAGACTCAACTGAATGTTCTGTTTAACACTGCCAAGCGTCTCGATTTGATTGTAAATTTGGACAAGTCTAACATAGTTGTTTTCAGGAATGGGGGCCATCTTGCTCTGAATGAAAAGTGGTGCTTTGGTAACGAGGAACTTGAAGTTGTAAACATGTACAAGTACCTGGGAGTCCACTTTACCACAAGGCTCACGTTCTCACCTACTCTAAACGACCTTGCAGATCGAGCCAGAAAGGGAATGCTAGCAATTATGAAAACTTTTATGGTCCATTGGTGAGCATTCACCAGAAATCTTTTTTTAAATGTTTGATTGCCAGATACAGCCTATTTTGACTTATGGTTCCGAAGTATGGGGACTGTCAGATAACCAGGAAAGTATCGAAAGAGTACATTTATCAGCTTTGAAAAGGTTCAAAACATTTAATATCTGGCGAAACGGGCAGACACCCCCTTTTTGTAAACTCGTATGCCAGATGTATAAAGTTTTGGCTGCGCCTGACGTGTATGGATGACAGAAGGTACCCCAGAAAAGCTTATATGTTATTAAATCTTCAAAGACAGAACTATACTACATGGGCTTGCAAAGTTCGAAATGTTTTATACAAATTTGGCTTTGGTGTGGTTTGGGAAATGCAAGGTGTTGGTAATGTAAACTTGTTCATTAAAGAGTTTAAGTTGAGGCTTATAGATTGCTTTAAACAAGACTGGCATGCTGCTCTGGGTTCACACGATTTTTATAACGTATATTCTAATTTCAATCAATCATTAGTACTCAGTCAGTATCTTCGAACTCTTAACAACATAAGCGTGCGGAGAGTATTTACTAGATTCAGAATTGGAATGTCTGCATTAAAATGTCATTACCTACAGTATAGATCCTTTGCTCGCGACAGGGATATAAATTGTCCATTCTGTAATACGCAAGAAACAGAAGTACATTTTTTTTATTAGTATGTCCAAAGTATACTGCCTTGATAGATGAACTTATTCCACCAAAGTACCATAAACAACCATCCATGTTTAAATATTCCTTATTATTAGCTAGCACGAACGCACCTACCATGAGAAATTATCCATCTTCGTTTTTAAAGCTTTAACACTAGAAAACTGAGTTTAAGTCCGTCATTGGATCCATGAGAAGTCGAACTGCCTGAATGTTCACTCCTGTTGTAATGGGCCGGAGGCCTGACAATAAAATAATCTTGTCATGTTTTGTCTCTGTCTCTGTCTCTGTCTCTGTCTCTCTCTCTCTCTCTCTCTCTCTCTCTCTCTCTCTCTCTGTGTCTCTGTCTCTGTGTATGTGTGTATCTCTCTCTCTCTCTGTGTCTCTGTCTCTCTGTGTCTCTCTCCGTCTCTGTCTGTCTGTCTGTCTGTCTGTCTCTCCCTCCTTCCCTCCCTCTGTCTCTCTATCTCTGTCTGTCTGTCTGTCTGTCTCTCTCTCGACTGTTGTCGATCTGCAGCGCTGACCAGTTGAACCCTCCACCTTTCCAAGTTGACATGATGCTTACCGAGCTGGCCGGCCTTGTAGATCTTCTTGTCGGTCTGGATGAAGGTGAGGTGGGTGAGGGGGTCCAGGGTGATGGCGGTGGAGTTGCTGAAGGAGAGGCCGCCCGAGCCGTCCAGCTGCAGGGTGTAGGAGTTGTTGGGGTCGGGGGTGAAGCGGGCCCCCACGCTGATCTCCAGCCTGGCGGAATGACCTGAACACACAGACAGACAGACAGACACACACACACACACACACACACACACACACACACACACACACACACACACACACACACACACACACACACACACAAATACACACACACACGCGCGCGCGCACACACAACACATACATAAACATATACACAGACAGACAGACGCACCCTACCCCCCCCCCCCCACACACACACAAAGGCGCGCCCGCGCGCACACACACAGTCACACACACATACACATATACAGACACAGATACGCACACATACACACAGACACACACATACACACAGACACGTACACATTCACAGACACACACATACACACAGACACGCACATATACACAAACACGCGCACATACACACAGACTCACACACATACACACAAACACGCATACATGCACACAGACACGCACACACACACACACACACACACACACACACACACAACACACACACACACACACACACACACACACACACACACACACAGGCACGTACACACTATTCAGTTAGAGCTTTTTGTTATTTACTTTGTAATGGGCTATGTGCTCCAATTTGTAGAACTAGCACATAAAAGAGTATATTATTATTCTAAATGTGTCAGAAAGTGTGAGAGATTCCATTCAATGAGGTTGGAGTATTATCGTGCGAGCTATATACGTCATTTAGTGTGTACGAATATGATAGTATGTTATGCTTGTTCTTTTGTTGTTGCTTATTTGTATGATATCTATTTTTGCGACTGCTAACACGTGTATATTGAAATATGATTTTTAGAATATTTGTTGTTGTTTAGTGTAATTTATTAACATATATTAGCTTGATAATCGTAAAATCAGTCTAACATTACTTACGTGAAAAGACTTTAAATGAAAATGAAGAGACACAAATTTCCAGTGACAGGGACAGTCCAACACCACCCACTGACACACCTTGGTCAGGCATGTATAGTCAGTGACCTTCCTTGGAAGGGACTGTTTGGCGACTATGTCCAATGACACAGCGACTGTCCCAACACTGCCCAACGATTCACCACGGAAGGGATTGTTTTGTGACTAAGCTCAACAAGGAAGGGACTATTTTATGACTATGTCCAGTGAAAGAGACTGAGCTAACACCTCCCAGTGATTCACCAAGGAAAATATTGTTACTGTTACAAGGTACTGTTTTGTGACTATGCTCACCAAAGAAAGGATTGCTTGTGACTATGTCCAGTGACAGGAACTTCCCCAACACTGCCCAATACCTTGCCAAGGAAGATACTTTTACTGTTACAAGGTATTGTTTTGTGACTATAATTATACTCGCCAAGGAAGGGACTGTTTTGTGACTATGCCCACCAAGGAAGGGACTGTTTGTGACTATGCCCACCAAGGAAGGGACTGTTTGTGACTATGCCCACCAAGGAAGGGACTGTTTGTGACTATGCCCACCAAGGAAGGGACTGTTTTGTGACTATGCCCACCAAGGAAGGGACTGTTTTGTGACTATGCCCATCAAGGAAGAGGGACTGTTTTGTGACTACGCCCAGTGACAGGGACTGCTCCAACACCGCCCAGAGACTCACCAGGAAGGGGCTGTTTTGTGACTATATCCAGTGATAGGGACTGTCCCAATACGCCCTGTGACTCACCAAGGAAGGGAATGTTTTGTGACTATGCTCACCAAGGAAGGGACTGTTTTGTGATTATGTCCAGTGACAGTGGCTGTCCCAACATCTTTCAATGACTCACGAAGGAAGGGACTGTTTTGTGACTATATATGCTCACCAAAGAAGGGACTGTTTTGTGACTATGAATATGCTAACCAAGGAAGGGACTGTTTTGTAACTATGCCCACCAAGGAAAGGACTGTTTTGTGACTATAATATATGCTAACCAAGGAAGGGACTGTTTTGTAACTATATATGCTCACCAAAGAAGGAACTGTTTTGTGACTATGCTAACCAAGGAAGGGACTGTTTTGTGACTATGTTCATAAAGGAAGGGACTGTTTTGTGACTATGCTTACCAATGAAGAGATTGTTTTGTGACTATGCACACCAAGGAAAGGACTGTTTTGTGACTGTGCCCACCAACGAAGGGACCGTTTTGTGACTGTGCTCACCAAGGAAGGGACAGTTTTGTGATTGTGTCCAGTGATGGGGACACACCGCCGAGTGACTCACCAAGGAAGGAAGGGACTGTTTGGTGAATATGCTTACCAATGAAGAGACTGTTTTGTGACTATGCTCATCAAGGAGGGGACTGTTTAATGATTATGCCCAGTGCCAGGGACTGCTCCAACACAGCCCAGTGACTCACCAAGGAAGGGACTGTTTTGTGATTATATATGCTCACCAAGGAAGGGACTGTCTCGTGACTATGCCCCACCAAGAAAGGTACTGTTTTGTGACTATGTCCAATGCCTGGGACTGCCCCAACACCGCCCAGTGACTCACCAAAGAAGGGACTGTTTTGTGACTATGCCTACAAAAAAGGGACTGTCTCGTGACTATGCCCCACCAAGAAAGGTACTGTTTTGTGACTATGTCCAGTGCCGGGGACTGCCCCAACAGCGCCCAGTGACTCACCAAAGAAGGGACTGTTTTGTGACTATGCCTACAAAGAAAGGGACTGTTTCATGACTATGTCCAGTGCCGGGGACTGCCCCAACGCCGCCCCGTGACTCACCAAGGAGGGGAATGTTTCGTGACTATGTCCGGTGCCGGGGACTGCCCCAACAGCGCCCAGTGACTCACCAGGGAAGGGACTGTTTCATGACTATGTCCAGTGCCGGGGACTGCCCCAACACCGCCCCGTGACTCACCAGGAGGGGACTGTTTCATGACTATGTCCGGTGCCGGGGACTGCCCCAACAGCGCCCAGTGACTCACCAGGGAAGGGACTGTTTCATGACTATGTCCACCAAGGAAGGTACTGTTTCGTGACTATGTCCAGTGCCGGGGTCTGCTCCTACGGCGTCCAGGGACTCACCGTTGTCGAGACTGACTGTGCCGGCACCCAAGGACTGCTTCTTGGTGTTGAAGATGTTGCCCGTGACGGTCACCCTGACGCCGGGGTTGGGCACGTCGTGGACGGTTAGCTGCACCGAGTATTTCCACCCGGGGTGGAACTTGGCAGGAGCCAGTGCGAGGTAGGTGCTGGAATGGGGGGTAAAAAGCACTGAAACTTTGAAAGACTGGCTATTTTTATCTCTTTTTGTTTCGTTTCTTTCTTCTAGTCAGAAGGGACACTGTCCTTTTAATTTTTTGTTGTTGTTGAACAAAGGGGTCACTCTTTATTTTTCGAAAATGCTCTACAATGAACTGCCGGCTCTCTCTTCCCTTATTCTCCTCTCTGTAATTAAGGGATAAGTAGAATTAGGTCCTCGTGTGTAAGGGCCGTATATATATATATATATATATATATAACTTTATTAATCCCAGCGGGAAATTAAAGCTGTCGTTCGATCGCACAACGAAGAACATATCTCAATAATTATAAGTCATGAAACACATTATTGATTATTATTGATTATTATTATTGATTATTATTATTGATTCATGCTCTGTCTGTCAGTCTGTTTCTATCTGTATCTCTCTCACGCACGCGCGCGCGCGCGCACACACACACACACACACACAAGCACGCACGAGCGCGCCCGCACACACAACTCCGTCTCCGTCTGTCCCTCTCTCTCTCACACACGCACGCACGCACGCACGCACACAGTTTTCTGCCTTTGACAAATATTAAAAAGTACATAAACAAGTAAGTAAATGCTATACAGTTTCACTCACTTAATTAGAATAAAAACTTAATAAAATCTAGTAAATAAACAATAAGAAGAAAATACAGTTGCAATCACAATGGTACCTGTATCGTTCACACAAATACTAGTTGTCACACCCTTAAGTTAATCTTAAGTAACACACACACACACACACACACACACACACACACACACACACACACACACACACACACACACACACACACACACACACACATGTATACCTACACGCCGGACGCACGGACACACCCAAACACACTCATGCGCTCGCGCTCACCCTCACACACCCCCACGCCCAAATACGCACACACACGTACGCACGCACACACACACACGCACACATGCGCACACACACACGCACGCACGCACTCACTCTCTCTCTCTCTCTCTCTCTCTCTCTCTCTCTCTCTCTCTCTCTCTTCTCTCTCCTTCTTCTTCTTCTCTCTCTCTACACACACACACACACACACACACACACACACACACACACACACACACACACACACACACACACACACACACACACACACACACACACACACACACACTCAATCGCGTCTTCTCAAAAACACATACATCCAGGCTAAAAGGCATTTAAAATCACTATAATTATATCCACACTCGTGCCTCGCATGCATCATCATATAAATTATGCGTAAAAGTGAGAAGTATAAGGATTTCAAGACATATTGCACTAGCAAAAACATAACACGCGTCTCCAGATCTAGCCGTTACTATTAATATCACAAAAATAACATACTCTCGACCCCCCCAATATTAATATCACAAAAATAACATATTCTCGACCCTTCCCCCCCCCCCCCCCCCCGCACCCCCCCTCCCAACAACAACCCAGTCACGAAAACGTGCAAAGCACGTGCATACTGTCAGCAGATCGGATGGGACAGTGTGGGTCTGCTGGTGGTTACACTCAGTGTCTGTCATGTGCCTGGTTATGTCTGTACGGCTTTTGGAATGAATGACTGCTTGAGATGAGGCGTGTTGCTTTTGTGAAGGGTACTCTCAACCTACCACTCCTGTCTATAAGTCGAGAGTCAAACTCAGGTCTCAAAGGGTGTGTGTTGTTAGACAAAATCCTGTTGAGTCGGTCGGTAAGTCGTCTGTGATACGCTGAGTCAAACGTTTCCTGCAGTCTGCCAATCACTCCCCCAGCCTTTCCGATGGTCTTTTCCAGCCTGTCCCTGTCCTGCTTTGAAGTATTCCCTCCCCAACGGACACAGCCATAGGTTAGAACACTGCTAATAGTGGACAAGAATTGTTTTTTTTGTTTTGTTTTGTTTGTTTTTTTGCACTTGCGTTGCGTATTTCGAGCGCTAATTTTTAACTCCCTTGTGCGTTGATTCTGCATGAGCGCTCTGGGCCTCGTTGTGTTTCAGATTTGTTCATAGGTAGGTAGGTAGTGTTGCTTAATGTCCTCGGATGTCGGTTGACATATTAGGGACGAGCTGAGACCAATGCCGAAGCATGGTTCAGTATAGCTTTACGTCCACGGAAACCAGAAGGCTCGTTAGGAGGGACAGCTCAGGACGGCCACCTCGACTCTCACACAGCTCCTGAACTATGATTTGTGCATACCTGGGCAGGGTCTTTTTGAGGTCACAATGGTTGAAATCTCCAGTGACCAGCTTCGCTGCATCCGGGGCACTGGTGTCCACGTCATGCGCGTGACTAGACAGAATGTCTTCTGCTTCACGAGCGTTAGCTGACGGTGGCACATGCACAGTTGTCACTATCACATGGGAATTTCATGTGGCAAGCAGTAAGGTCGTACCCTAACAGTCAGTTATTTTAATAGCCGGTGAACACAGGGTGAATTTCATCGGTACGTTGTTAGGGTGACACATACCACTGTTTGTTTACGTACACAATACTTATCGCATGGAAAAATTCACGTGGCAAGTAATAAGGCCGTACACTGTAGAACAGGCATTCATGCACACAGAGACTGGAAGCCGTCCTCAAGGTTCAAGCTTTTAATGAGCGTCCTTTCAGTTTCAGTGGTGGGCGGAAGTGTCGTTTTACGTAAAACCAACACAAATAAAAGCAATTCAACACAATAATCTACATACACTAACAGTCAATTATTTTAATAGCCGGTGAATATAGGGTGAATTTCATCGTTACGTTGTTTGGATGACACTTACCACTGTTTGTTTATGTACACAATACTTATCACATGGGAAAAATCACGTGGCAAGTATTAACCCCTTCACTGCCCCAGCACGTACAATTTCCAGGCTGAAAAGCGCGCATACGCGCCTGAAAACAATGTATTTCCTGCTCCTATAACGAATCTAATTTCAATAGTGTGGGTTTTGATGAAAATCCTTTCACATGCTAATGCGAAACACATACGAACAGGCTTAAGGATTTCAAATTTCCTACATTTAATGGTTGTTTTCAAGTGACACCATGGCAGTGAAGGGGTTAAGGTCGTACACTAACAGTCAATAATTATTTTAATAGCCTGTGAACGAGGTTTGACTTTTATCGTTACGTTGTTTGGGTGACACCACTGTTTGTTTACGTACACATATATCCCACCCCATTTTTTTTCCTTTCCAGATTCTTTTGTTCTGTCCCCCTTGTACACAGCAAACCCATCGATCAACACAAAAATCGTCTGAAAGTTTCATTTACCCAGGTCTCCGTAAAACACATCATACTGCACCCTTACTGTTAGGGCTTATCGGGTGACAGGAAGTGAGGTCTTTGGCGAGTTCTTTTCCCCCATGACGACTGTCAACTCTCCTTTTCTTTAATACCCCTTCCATGTTTTTGAATCCACGCTGTAAATGGTTACATGCGCGGGTGTAGCAAAATTCGAACGGGAGATGGAACGCAGTAACTGTCTGCTTGAAGATTGCTAAGAAAACAGGCTTAGAGACTTTATAGTTATTAATCTGAACAGTGGACAGTAATACTTCAGTAAACAGACGAATAACTCGTTTTCCAAGTCCACATTGTGGTCGGTCACCTCTGGGCGAATATTAGTTTATTCCCTTCTATACCTTCTTGAGACAACTTGAACTGGGTTCCAAGACAGACAGAAAAGCGAACGGGACAGGTAAAATGACGGACGGATAGACAGCTTACTAAAAACAAGCAAACCAGGCTGACAGGCGGAGGCAGAAAAGCAGACAGACAGGTAAATAGAAATATAACTATAGCCTTTTCAACAGCTTTAGCTAGCTCAAGGCTAGCCAGCCAGCCAGCCAAATAGACATTTAGACAGACAGACAGACAGATTGATAGATAGACAGATAGAGGTACATAGAAATAGAGGTAAATAGAGAGACAGATACATATATATATATATATATATATATAGAGAGAGAGAGAGAGGGAGAGAGAGAGAGAGAGGAGAGAGAGAGAGAGAGAGAGAGAGAGAGAGAGAGAGAGAGAGAGAGAGAGAGAAAGTCAGCACACAGAAATAGAACCAGAACGAATCAGATGCACGCACGGTGATAGGAACGAAATCAGCACACAGAACAGAACCAGAATGAATCATCATAATTGCTACATTCGTTCTAGCGCTAACGGGGCTAAACCAAAGGGGCGCGTACACAGCCAGCCCGACCCGCGTGACCCGCGACAAGGTGTCCCAAAGAGGCCGTCTCCAAAACGGCTCTAAAGAATCTGGATCATTATCATTACCGTCATTAACACGGGTGTGCTGGGGTAGGCTGGGTGTCACGGGAGCACAGCGACGTCACCGGGTAATGACTGCATCAGGGTTATGATTATCATCAGTACCTGAGGGTTAAGGGCACAGAGAAAGAGGTGCGTGACGGCTCGGGGCTGTCCGTCTCCGCCCTTTGTCGTTGACAACTTGCAGAGACACGTTGACACAGACAGACGGACGGACAGACAGACAGACAGACAGACAGACACACACAGACACACAGACGACACACACACACACACACACACACACACACACACACACACACACACACACACACACACACACACACACACACATACACTCACGTACGCGCGCGCACACGCACGCACTCACCCCCCCCCCCCATACATACACACACACATACACACGCACCCCCCCCCCCACACACACACACAAACACACACACACACACGCGCGCGAATACGAACTCACGCACACATTGCCACAGATACAGACAGACAGATAGACACAGACACACTGACACAGACAGACAGATACATTGGCACAGAGGCAGTAAGACAGAGAGATACACACATTGGCACAGATACAGGCAGACAGATAGACACAGACACACTGACACAGACTGACAGACACATTGGCACAGAGGCAGTAAGACAGAGAGCTAGACACATTGGCACAGATACAGGCAGACAGACAGACACAGACACATTTTATAGATACAGACACACTGGCACCGACAGACAGACATACTGGCACAAATACAGTAAAACAGACAGACATATTGGCACAAATACAGTAAAACAGACAGACATATTGGCATAAATACAGTAAAACAGACAGACACAGAAAGATTTGTACAGATACAGACTGACAGACACAGACCTACTGGCACAGACAAACAGACACATTGTCAAATATCATACAGGAAGTCAGACAGACAGACAGAGAGACAGTCACACTGGCACAGACAGACAAAAACATTGTTACATAATATACAGGAAGACAGACACAGAAAGACTTGTACAGATACATACTGACAGATAGACACAGACACAGTGACACAGATACAGGCAAACAGATAAACACAGACACACTGACACATATACAGACAGACATAGACACAGATACAGACGGAAAGATAGACACAGACACATTGGCACAGATACAGACAGACAGGCAGACAGACACAGAGACGCATAGAGACACACTGACACAGATAGACACAGACACACACACACGGACATGCTAACACAGACAGCCAGGCAGATAGACATACACATAGACACACTGACACAGATACAGACAGACACACATGCATAGAGACACACTGACACAGATACAGACAGACAGGCATATAGACACAGACACACATAGAAACACACTGACACAGATAGACACAGACACACAGGGACATGCTAACACAGACAGACAGACAGGCAGATAGACATATACATAAACACACTGACACAGATACAGACAAACAGAAACACATGCATAGAGACACACTGCCACAGATACAGACAGACAGACACAGACACACGTAGAGACACACTGATACAGATACTCGATGTTCTAGTCTGAGTCCGCAGATTCCCAACTGCTAGTAACTGACAGAAGATCAGAACACAGAAGGTTACAGCTGAATACGTACATTTCCATTAAGACGGGACAGAACCATGTTCACATTGTCGGAAAACTGCCTGTCACCATCAACAGAATGACAGCACAGAACAGTCCTTTCTTCAAAACAGAATTTTTGAATGTACAGTTACTGGTGTACACATATCAGCACACACACACACACACACACACACACACACACACACACACACACACACACACACACACACACACACACACACACATACACAACACACACACACACACACACACAACCGCCCGCGCACACAGCATAAACACAAAAGAAAAAGAGAAAAAAAAAGAAAAAAAGAGAGAAAAAAAGAAGAAGAAGAAAAGAAAGAGAGAGAGAGAGAGAGAGAGAGAGAGAGAGAGAGAGAGAGAGAGAGAGAGAGAGAGAGAGAGAAATCGCCATGAGATAAGGATTGACCTTAAGGATCTGATAAGTATTAGTTTTCTGTTGAAACGCATCGTCTATACACCGGAACCAGAATCGTCAAGAGAATGGGATTCAGAATCTGATGTATATAGTTACCGGTATGGAAATATCAAAACACAGAGCAAAATCGTCAGGAAGTAAGTATTTGACCTTCACAATCTGATGCATTTAAATCAGTGTACGAGCATCATCAAAACACGAAACAGAATCGTCATGAGATGATTCAAGTGTAACAGTAACCTCATAGATCTGATGTTAGTAACCGGTGCACAATAATAATAATTTAAAAATTAATAATTTTATAATGCATTGTTCTCTAACCAGAGTTAAATTTACTGCGCTGTACAAACATCTTAGGACAAAAACCACATTAACATACATTCAAACAAACAGAACCTTAAATATTGTAGTCTACCATTATCGCCTATCAAGCAATAACCATGTCACACACACACGCACGCACGCACTCACTCACGCACGCACGCACGCACACAGTGACATGCGCACACCAATCTCCGCTCGTCCACTCAGATAC
Source organism: Alviniconcha marisindica (assembly GCA_018857735.1). Lineage (NCBI taxonomy): Eukaryota > Metazoa > Mollusca > Gastropoda > Provannidae > Alviniconcha > Alviniconcha marisindica. The sequence continues at coordinate 390,264 of JABMCL010000572.1, forward strand.
AAAAATTTATAAATGATCAATACTCTTTCCTTGATCTCACAATATCATTGTAACATGAACAAGAGGCGTCCTAAGATAACCAGTAACTTTAAGAGCAGATGTTGGTTACCTGTATGAGTAGTGTACACCAATAACCACCAGGAAAAGGAATGACGTCAGCCCCATGGCCGATCAAACGCGTGATTCGACTGACCACAGGAAATGCAAAAATCTGAAACAAGAATGACTGCTAGCGTTCTAAAACAAGATCCAAATACACAAAAGGTTCAAAATAACGCTTTTTATTAGGACAAAACACAACATGCGAGTGTAATGTTGACACGTCATTGTCATGCCAAAACCAATCACCGTTTAATTATTGTTTAAGTGTAATTTTGTAGCTTGGTAAAGGGGAGTACCCCGAGCACTCGCATGTTGTGTTTTGTTAAGGTGTAAAATTTAGATATCCGTTATGTAGATGAGAACAGTCTAGTCTGAAATATGCAATACCATTTAAAAACATAACGCAGCAATCAAACAAACAACAACAAGAAAGAGAGAGAGAGAGAGAGAAGAGAGAGAGAGAGAGAGAGAGAGAGAGAGAAAAAAGAAGAAGAAAAGAAGAACAAAAAGGAAGAAAGAAAGAAACTCAAATATTTCACAAAAATCGACAGATTATAACGTTAGTATATATATGGACATTGTAGTTGAAGAGCAAACCGGTAGACAATTAAGTCTCCTTATAGCAAATCTAACATCTTAGAACTGTAATAGATGTTATACAAGTCATGACAACTTATTATTATATGTCATAGCAGCTTCTTATGTAAGTCATAACAACTTATATAAGTCGAAATGATTAAACAGCCGTAGCTTAACAGTTAAACCACCAGAATATTTCATAGAAGTACTAAACATCAAACGACCTGGATGTTTTTATTTTTATTTTTATTAAATCATACATTAAACAGTCTGAACTTCTAAATTATGCCATAACAATGGAACCGCCCAAACGTCTGCAATACAATTCGTAATAGTTAAACAGCGTGAAACTTCTGCATCAGAAAAAAAAAAAGAAAAAAAAATCTGAAACCTGAAAGGATTGTCACGCCAACTTTCTTCCAAGGACTGGACAAACCAAACCAACATAACAAAACAGCTTAGCCAGAAGGATCCTGCATCTCATTTTTCACTGTTTTAACAGTAGTTTAAGACTTGTTCGTAGCTTTAAAAAGGGCTTAGCCCGAAAAATCCCATGTTGAGTTTTGTCATAATATATACGGTTCTTTTGAACCTTTTTTTTTATTTTAGGTATTGGCTCATCTTATATTCAGATTCCATAACTGTATAGCTGTCAACAGACTATACTTACATTGACGATCGACTGGCCTGTGTTGAAGCGGAGAAAAGACTGCAGACCAAAAAAAAACAAGTAGGTTATGCCAATGCGACGTATTCTACAATCACTCGTGGGCTGTGAGGATCCACGGACTTCACACCAGCACAATAATGATCGAGTGTTGCAGGGTATGATTATGCACTGACTCTTAACAATGGCCCACTGCCATCATATGCGTGTCACAGGTGACGTAGGAAAAATACTTTAAGAGGGAGAAAGAGGGGGTGGGCGGTGGGGGGGGGGGAGGAGGAGAGAGAGAGAGAGAGAGAGAGAGAGAGAGAGAGAGAGAGAGAGACGGACGGACGGACGGACGGACGGACGGACAGACAGACAGACAGACAGACAGACAGACAGACAGACAGACAGACAGACGGACAGACAGACGGACAGAGACAGAGAGAGACAGAGACAGAGAGAGACAGAGACGGAGAGAGAGAGGGAGAGGGGGAGAGAAATCCGGAGAGAGAGAGGGGTGGGGGTGAGGTGAAGGAAAAAGTAAATTTCTATACACACTGAAAGAAGGGCAAAATAGCAGTATATTTCACTGTAGTATCGTACACCACACATACAAAAACAACTAAAAAAGAGCAACAAACAACTAAAAACGCTAAACAGAGCAATGCGAGAGAGAGAGAGAGAGAGAGAGAGAGAGAGAGAGAGAGAGAGAGAGAGAGAGAGAGAGAGAGAGAGATTCACTTGCTATGAGATTGTTTATTTCTAGAGGCGTTGTGCTCAGCTTAGTACAAACACGCAGATCATTTAAAAGCCGGAATGGAGTATCTCTTTCTCAATCAAGTTAGCCTTTTTTCCTCTGGGAAGAAACAGTACCCTTTGTGAAGGAACTATAAACACCGGTGTGTGCCTATTGGTCTTTTTACCCACAGTTGCCGCCACAACCAGGGCTGGACGTATGTCTCAAGTTTCCTTGTTCTGCTCACGTCAAAAATACCACACCAACACATCGATACTCTAACAGTCAAAGCTATCTGCACTTGGTGTAAACTGTAACCTTCAGAAACTCATTCCTTGACATTATGAACCCGCGCTGTGACCTTGACCTCGTGACACAGCAGTGCAGTTTTCTTTTGCAAAACACTCAAGATAATGTGTAATCCGATATTGCACCATCAGACTATATTTACTTGCAAAAGGATCGGCAGTTGAGATGGTATAGTAGAAATAGTCTTGCTTCTTATAATTATGAGCCCTCGCTGTGACCTTGACCTTGAACACAGCAAGCTAATGTTTCGCATATCACTCTGGCGTATTATGATGCGCCATCATGCCAAGCATGGTTACACAGTGTTGAGCGGTTGAAAGCAAACTGTCTTCACTGAATTGTTTTGTTTTTTAGACCATGCATGCACACTAACCCTTAGACTCACTGGAGGGATATTTAAGAAATCTAGGCCGACGTCATAATTATAGAAACAAATCTGACACAAGAATGACTGCTAGTGTCCTCAATTTTAACAAGATCCAAACACATAAAATGTTAGAAATAACGCTATTTATTATGACAAAGCACAACATGTTTTGTTATGTTGTTTTAAATTCTCCCAAACTCAGGATACCAAAAACGACACAACAAAACAGTTCAGCCAAAAGCAGAAGAGTATTCTAAATCTTATTTTTTACCGTTTAAATGCTGTTTAAGTGTTGTTTTGTAGCTTGAAAAAGGAGCTAATTCCGAAAGTTCGCATGTTGTGTATTGTCATAATAAATAGCGTTCTTTATAACCTTTTATGTGTTTGGATCAGGGTCATATAAAAAAGTATGAAAAATGAAATACTGGGAATAAGTATGCTTCCAAATCAACTTTCGTAATTTTCACTCTGCTGGAAGGTACGTGCTTGGGTCTCTGAGGATTAAATCAGTTTCCTGAAAGTAATACAGTACGTGATTCGACTTAATCCTTCCACTGTCACGGTGTCACTTGGAAACGATCAATAAAAGTGCGAACTTTGAAATCCTTAAGCCCCTTTTTATCTCTCTCTCTCTCTCTCTCTCTCTCTCTCTCTCCTCTCTCTCTCTCTCTCTCTCTCTCTCTCTCTCTCTCTCTCTCTCTCTTTGTGAAGGCCACAGGCCAATCAAATAAACTTTCGCGTCTTGCGTCTTGTGTCTCTCTCTCTCTCTCTCTTGTTGTCTGATAGTGTCTTTGGTCTTCAGACTCAACTGAATGTTCTCTTTAACACTGCCAAGCGTCTCGATTTGATTGTAAATTTGGACAAGTCTAACATAGTTGTTTTCAGGAATGGGGGTCATCTTGCTCTGAATGAAAACTGGTGCTTTGGTAACGAGGAACTTGAAGTTGTAAACATGTACAAGTACCTGGGAGTCTACTTTACCACAAGGCTCACGTTCTCACCTACTCTAAACGACCTTGCAGATCGAGCCAGAAAGGGAATGCTAGCAATTATGAAACTTTTATGGTCCATTGGTGAGCATTCACCAGAAATCCTTTTTAAAATGTTTGATTGCCAGATACAACCTATTTTGACTTATGGTTCCGAAGTATGGGGACTGTCAGATAACCAGGAAAGTATCGAAAAAGTACATTTATTAGCTTTGAAAAGGTTCTTGGGTGTCAACCCAAAGTCTCCCAGACATTTAATATATGGCGAAACGGGCAGACACCCCTTTTTGTAAACACGTATGCCAGATGTATAAAGTTTTGGCTGCGCCTGACGTGTATGGATTTGGGACAAGAAGTTGTACAAAATCCAGAAAAGCTTATAATATGTTATTAAATCTTCAAAGACAGAACTATACTACTTGGGCTTGCAAAGTTCGAAATGTTTTATACAAATTTGGCTTTGGTGTGGTTTGGGAAATGCAAGATGTTGGTAATGTAAACTTGTTCATTAACGAGTTTAAGTTGAGGCTTATAGATTGCTTTAAACAAGACTGGCATGCTGCTCTAGGTTCACACGATTTTTATAACTTATACTCTAATTTCAATCAGTCATTAGTACTCAGTCATTATCTTCGAACTCTTATCAACATAAGCGTGCGGAGAGTATTTACTAGATTCAGAATTGGAATGTCTGCATTAAAATGTCATTACCTACAGTATAGATCCTTTGCTCGCGACAGGGATATAAATTGTCCATTCTATAATACGCCAGAAACAGAAGTACATTTTTTATTAATATGTCCAAAGTATATAGCCTTGAGGGATGAACTTATTCCACCAAAGTACCATAGACAACCATCCATGTTTAAATTTTCCTTATTATTAGCTAGCACGAACGCACCCACCATAGAGAAATTATCCACCTTCGTTTTTAAAGCTTTAAGCACTAGAAACTGAGTTTAAGTCCGTCATTGGATCCATGAGAATTCGAATTGCCTGAATGTTCACTCCTGTTGTAATGGGACGGAGGCCTAACAATAAAATAATCTTGTCTTGTCTTCTCTCTCTCTCTCTCTCTCTCTCTCTCTCTCTCTCTCTCTCTCTCTCTCTCTCTCTCTCTCTCTCTCTCTCTCTCTCTCTCTTTCCCGCACAGCATTGGAAGTGGACTTGTTATATGTAGGACCAGAAAATATACTGTTTGCAGGCGTGTATGAACACTTTTCAGCCCGGACTAAATACTTATAAAGTCAGGAGAGGCGACCAGTGTATCACACAATTCTACCTCTGCCTCTTCAGGACCCCCCCCCCCTCCTCTCCCCTCCCCTCTTTCCCATCTACCAGGTCCGGCCTAGATGGAAACAGTTCTAATGCGTTGAAAAAGTCATATATGCAGTTTTGATCATCATCATCATCATTATAACTATAGCAATAGTAATAATAACTGAAAAAAAACTACAATAATAATTCCATTCTAATGATATTTTGTATTATTTCCAGCAAAATTCATTCTGATGAATTTTTATATTACTTCCAGCAAATGTTTTTGTAAAATTTCAGCCGGGCGATTGCTGTAAGTAAAAACGAAATAATATTGCGTTGTCCAGTCTGAATTTTCCTGTGAAATATCCCCTCGTGTGTGTGTCTAATAATAAAACGTTGTGTCTAGAAACCAGATTTGCAACACCTTGTGCACCCTGTGTGTGTCTAATAATAAAACGCTGTGTCTAGAAACCAGATTTACAACACCCTGTGCACCCTGTGTGTGTCTAATAATAAAACGCTGTGTCTAGAAACCAGATTTACAACACCCTGTGCACCCTGTGTGTGTCTAATAATAAAACGTTGTGTCTAGAAACCAGATTTACAACACCCTGTGCACCCTGTGTGTGTCTAATAATAAAACGTTGTGTCTAGAAACCAGATTTACAACACCCTGTGTGTGTCTAATAATAAAACGCTGTGTCTAGAAACCAGATTTACAACACCCTGTGCACCCTGTGTGTGTCTAATAATAAAACGCTGTGTCTAGAAACCAGATTTACAGCACCCTGTGCACCCTGTGTGTGTCTAATAATAAAACGCTGTGTCTAGAAACCAGATTTACAACACCCTGTGCACCCTGTGTGTGCATAATGATCGTCCTTCTGGGATCTCTGGAATGGAAACACGATCGACAGCGTTAATGCAGACTGGCCGCTACAGGCACGAGACATCGGCCTTATTGATTGCTGATTGGTCAAAGCCGCCCCCCCCCCCCCCCCCCCCCCCCCCCCCCCCCCCCCCCCTACTCCCCCACCCCTCCACCCATTCCTCCCTTCCGTCACAGGATCAGTTCCATCCAACGTCACGAACAGTCCGAATACCTTTCCTGAGGACATCATGACCAGAAATGAAGGTCCGTGGTTCTTCGTGATGGACTCGGTTTCGATTGGTCCGTTTCCTGGACAGTTCCACTCAGTGACGCCTCCAGGCGCGGTCGGTCGAAGGATCGAACCTTTGCGGGGTCAAGAAGTGCAGTAGTTCCGATATTCATTGCACGTGTTTGAGAACTGACTAAGCGCGCAGTTTAACCCCTTCACCGCCTCAGCCTGTAAAATGTCCGTACTAAAAAGTGCGCTAGCTCATACACGCCTGCAAACAGTTTATCTGATGGTCCTATAACAAATCTGCATTCGCTATTGTGCACGTTGATAGAAGTCCTTTTACGTGCTCATGCAAAGGGGGGGGGGGGGGGGGAACAGGCGTTAATGAATTCAAATTTGGCATTTTTATTGGTCGTTTTCAGAGTGACGGCGCGGCAAGCATGGCAGTGAAAGGGTTAAAGGCTTACCGCCTGATCCATTTTTGCTGCACTTTTCGAGATCCGTTGCACGTGCTTGAGAACTGATTAAGTGCGCAGTTTAAAGGCTTACCGCCTGATCCATTTTGTTGTTGTTGCTGCATTCGAGACACGACTGTCCATCAACAACAACTGTCACTTGTCACTCGAGTCATGACTGTCGATCTACGATAACTTAACCGTCACTCGAGTCATAACTGTCGATCTACGATTACTAACTTAACCGTCACTCGAGTCATGACTGTCGATCTACGATTACTAACTGAAACCGTCACTCGAGTCATGACAGCATGTCGATCTACTATTACTAACTTAACCGTCACTCGAGTCATAACTGTCGATCTACTATTACTAACTTAATCGTCACTTGAGTCATAACTGTCGATCTACTGTTACTAACTTAACCGTCACTCGAGTCATAACTGTCGATTTACTGTTACTAACTTAACCGTCACTCGAGTCATAACTGTCGATCTACTATTACTAACTTAATCGTCACTCGAGTCATAACTGTCGATCTACTATTACTAACTTAATCGTCACTCGAGTCATAACTGTCGATCTACTATTACTAACTTAACCGTCACTCGAGTCATCACTGTCGATCTACTATTACTAACTTAATCGTCACTCGAGTCATCACTGTCGATCTACTATTACTAACTTAATCTTCATTCGAGTCATGACTGTCGATCTACTATTACTAACTTAACCGTCACTCGAGTCATGACTGTCGATCTACTGTTACTAACTTAACCGTCACTCGAGTCATGACTGTCGATCTACTAACTTAACCGTCACTCGAGTCATAACTGTCGATCTACTATTACTAACTTAATCGTCACTCGAATCATCACTGTCGATCTACTATTACTAACTTAATCGTCACTCGAGTCATGACTGTCGATCTACTGTTACTAACTTAACCGTCACTCGAGTCATGACTGTCGATCTACTGTTACTAACTTAACCGTCACTCGAGTCATGACTGTCGATCTACTAACTTAACCGTCACTCGAGTCATAACTGTCGATCTACTATTACTAACTTAACCGTCACTCGAGTCATGACTGTCGATCTACTGTTACTAACTTAACCGTCACTCGAGTCATGACTGTCGATCTACTAACTTAACCGTCACTCGAGTCATAACTGTCGATCTACTATTACTAACTTAACCGTCACTCGAGTCATGACTGTCGATCCACTATTACTAACTTAACCCTTTGGCTGCCAAAAGTTTAGCATTTCTGATGCAGTTTTCTCCTCACAGACCAGTCTCGAAAAGAGGATATGCTGACCCAAAATTTCAGCTTTTTGAGAACTCTCTCTCAGGTAAGAATACGTAAAAAGTTAGAATTCAGGCAGGAAAAGATAGGACGTTCTGAAAGTAGATGGAAAGTGCTTTGCCAATGACGTCATATGACAGGTGGCAGCGAATGGGTTAAAGCAGTCATATGAAGTAATCCCTTCAGAGATGAGCAGGGACTGTGTTGTATGACAGTCCCACCAGATGATTCTAAATAAAACTATATGGAAACTGAGTCTTCCAAAACAACCATTGCAGATAAACAGGCAGTATATGCGTTTTAGATATGTCCTACGTGGAAGGTCTTTCTAGATATGAGCAGGATTGTGTTGACCACTAATCCTACCAAGTGGTCCCTACATAGAAGCAGGAAGGTATGTTCACATATCCATTGATATCATTGTTTTCAAAGTGATCTCTCTCTGTCTGCCTGTCTGTCTCCTTCCCCCCCACCTCCCCACCCTCACCGCCCGCACCCCCTCTTGTTGTTCGCTTTTTTCCTTTCTTATAATGTCAGTGTTTTAGCATTATTACTTAGTTTATTATTTTAGTTCTAAGCTACTATAACAATGTTTTATTATTATTACTAAGTTTTGTTGTACGACTTGGTTGTGTTGTAATTGTATCAAGGATAGGTTGCCCGAAAGGCATTCGTGCCTAAACCGTTATCCTTGAGTAATAAAGTTAAGTCAGTCAGTCAGTCAGTCAGTCAGCCCCCCCGCCCTGATATAAACTTCATGGTTGAATGGGAGTTTAAAAAAACATATATATATTCCTCCCGCCCCTCTCTCTCCCCTCCCTCTCCTGTCTCCATCTCTCTCTGTCTGGCAGGAAATTGTGGCTTTTAGTAGTCCGACAAAACCATTGAAGAGATTAAGGTCTTCAATTTGTCCGATACAGCACATTAACATCACTGTCAACGGATTATAAAGGGCGGGCCTTTCATCCTACTCGTACTGCGATCAATCAGAGCAAATCGGGTCACGTTATCAGTGCTGTGTGAGTGAACAGTGCTCTTCCTTGCATTTGAGGTGGACGGTGTGTGTGTGTGTGTGTGTGTGTGTGTGTGTGTGTGTGTGTGTGTGTGTGTGTGTGTGTGTGTGTGTGTGTGTGTGTGTGTGTGTGTATCTACGTGCGTGTATATATATATGTGTGTGTGTGTGTGTGTGTGCGTGTGCGTGGTGTGTGTTGTGTGTGTGTGTGTGTGTGGTTGTGATTATATATATATATATATATATATATATATATATATATATATATATTATATATATATATATATATATATATATATATATACTATAGTGTATCTATGTGCGTGTATATGTGTGTAATGTATGTGTGTGTGTGTGTGTGTGTGTGTGTGTGTGTGTCGTCGTGCGTGCGTGCGTGTGTGCGTGTGCGTGCGTGCGTGCGTGTGTGCGTGCGTGTGTGTGTATGTGTGTGTGGTGTGTGTGTGTGTGTGTGTGTGTGGTTGTGTGTGTGTTGTGTGTTTATGTGTGTGTGATTATGTGATGTATATGTGTGTGGTGTGTGTGTGTGTGTGTGTGTGTGTGTGTGTGTGTGTGTGTGTGTGTGTGTGTGTGTGTGTGTGTGTGTGTGTGTGTGTGTGTAACTACCTGTGTGTGTGCGTGCATTAGCGCGTGCGTGCCTACGTGCGTGCGTGTGTGTAGGTGGGGGGGGGGGGGGGGTGATCACGAAAGACAAGAGCGTGATCATCATTTACGTTTCCATAATTACCACATCACTGGTCAGGCACTGAGATGTACGTGCAGTGCATAGGTCAGGTGACCCTGATTCCTCTTCCTACTCCCTGACCCCTCGTCTCCCCCCCCCCCCCCCCCCACCATCCCTCTCCGTCTTCCCTCCATTCCTCTTGAAGGGAGGGGGGAAGGGGGAGCGGATAGAGGGGGAGGGAATAGAATGGGGGTCTAGATGTAGAATGAGGCATCAAGGTCACGCGACCAATGCACCTCACGTATCATTATCTCCCTGACCAGCCCCCTCCCCCCCCCTACACACACACACACACACACACACACACACACACACACCCCCCCCCCCCCCAACCACCACTCTCCAGTCGCCATACATCGATATCAGGAGGTCACGACGTCTCCGCTTCTTCTTGAACGGAGGGGGGAGGGGTAGAGGGGCAGGGGGTAGAATGGGGGGTCTGGAAGTAGAACGAGGCATCAAGGTCACGCGACCAATGCACCTCACGTATCATTATCTCCCTGACCAGCTCCCCCCCCCGCTCCCCCACCCCTCCCCACCACCACCAGTCTCCAGTCGCCGTATATCAGGAGGTCACGAGGTCAGGGCGGTCCCGACGACTGAGTGATCAGAGCTCGATCACCACACGCAGCTGCCCGTGCATCAAGGAGCCGATCATCCGAGCCCAGCCGAGCCGATCCGAGCCGACCGAGCCGATCCGAGCCCAGCCGATCCGAGCCGAGCCCAGCCGATCCGAGCCGAGCCCAGCCGATCCGAGCCGAGCCCAGCCGATCCGAGCCCAGCCGATGGCCGTATATATATATATATCTATATCTATAGACAGCCGTCATCAACACCCTTCACGTCATTAGCGGACGCCAGTCCTTATCCGCAACTGACAGCAGCCTTTGGCTGATCTAGCTCTCCCTCCCGCCTCTCCCCCCCTCTCTCTCTCCCTCCCTCTACCCTCCCTCTCCCTCTCCCGGCATCGTCTTCCTTGGGAGAGGATCGAGTGCACGGCTTGACCCGGTTAATTAACTCGGTCAAAATGGTCCCTCTTCTCGCTCCGGCGATCTTCTCGTCTCTCTTCGGGGACCGTAATAAGGCCGTCTGCTGCTGTACTTTCGCCGGAAGTTGATGTCGTTGGGCCTGATCGTTGGTTTATTTTGGAGGTAGGCGATTGGGAAATGGGGGTCGGGGGGTAGGGGTGTATGGGGGTGGGGGTGGGTGGAGGGGTGGTGGTAGTGGTTCGGAGCTGATTAGTAGCAGAATTGGTAGAATGTGGGGGAAAAAAGGGGCGGGGGGGGGGGTGTTGGGAGGGGGGTTTGGGGTAGTCAGTTTTGGGGGGGGGTTTTTTTGGGTTTGGTGGCTATATTTCAGTCTTTGGGTTGGAAGATGTGTTGTCAGCAGTAACGAAAACCCGATCGATCAGCTCTGCCCCCGCGACACACACATTCTCTCCCCGTCTCTCCATTCACTAACCTCAGTTCTAACACACTCTCGGTAGTAGTAACCTGGTGTTTTACGCCCGGTCAACCAGTGCGGTTGTATCAGGGCGCCACCCTCGGTACATAGGTAGACAATCAAACAGGCAAGGAAACGGGGATAGAAATAGACAAAAGAACCAAAACTCGGCAGGCGGACTAACAGACCGACAGACACACAAACGTACTCGCACCATGGCACCCACACATGTATGCACGCCCGCGCGCGCACACACACACACATACACATACATACACATACACACACACACATACACACACACACACACACACACACACACACACACACACACACACATGCACTGACACATACACGCACACACACATACACACACACACACACACACACACACACACACACACACACACACACACACACACACACACACACACACACACACACACACACACACACACACACACATACATGCCTATGAGGGTTAAAAGCGAGGAGTATTAACACGCCTTATGTGTACTCCGTTTGTCTAAGTGGGAGGGACTATAACGCTAAAAGCTAGAAACTGAACACACTTTACGTTTTCTCCTCGCCACTGTCCACACACACAAAAAATACACCCACACACATCGTCAGCCCTTGTCTACACAGAGAAACGCGCCACAAGCATACGCATCAACTACAATTCAAACGTCTAGAGTGCCAAGATCACCCGCGAGAAGCCATGCGGAAAAACAAACAGCAGCAACGGAATGGCAGAAATGCTGGTCATGCAGGTCCGACAGAGGGGTCACGGCTAGTTTTCTGCCGCGGATATTTCAGTCATGAACCTCATTTACCTCCTCTTTGCTGTATTTATTTCCGGTCTGATTCATAACAGCGGGGAAAACGATCCGGCTTCCACTCTAAGGCCAGACATTTCGATCTTTCCCATTGCAGCAGAAAAAGGGTTTTGAACTCTTGTTCTCACAGCGAGGGATTGCAACGTCGAGGGCAGTCGGCTTCGCGGAATGACGATTCGCCAAACAGATGACACTGGACATTTTGTGCGCTCTGCAAAGACGTAGGATGCAACCCATCGCAACCACTAAATTACCCGGGTTTTTGTTTGTTTGTCTGCATCCCCTCTCTCTCTCTGTCTGTCTCGTAGAAGACGAAGAAGAAGAAGAAGAAGAAGAAGAAGTAGTAGCCAAAAAGAAGAAGAAGAAGAAGAACAAGTAGAGAAAATAGAAAACGAACGAGACGAGAAGAAGAAGGACAAAAAAAACGAACGAGACGAGAAGAAGAAGGACAAAAACAACAACAACAACAACAACAAAAAAGTAGAAGAAGAAGAAGAAGAGAACGGAGAAAGTCTGTCGGTTGTTAGGTTGGATGCGGATACGGAAGGAAAGCAAACTTTAGGGTTTATTCCGGGCACACACAGCACGTAACAGCCGAAGCTGTTCTCACCGCTGTATCAAAATTACGCCATTTGCATTGCTAGAATGGCATCTACGGTCTGATTATTGACCGCAACACTGTGTGAACACCACGGAAAGATGAATGCGTTTGGCAAGGGTACGGCTTGCAGTAATCATAGCGGGCTTAGGTCAGTCGCTGATGGTGTGCACTCCATAGAAATCGTCAGGCGCCTGCCTGGCATACGTTTTGGAATCGTTCAAAAACGAAGTTATTTGTGCATGTATGTGTATCACTGTCATATGTACTACTAATAATAATGGAAATGTGTTATTTGTGCATGTTTGTGTATCCCTGTCATGTGTACCAATAATAATGGAAATTTGTACGTGTATCACTATCATATGTACCAATAATAATAATAATGGAAATTTGTTATTTGTGCATGTACGTGTATCACTATCATATGTACCAATAATAATAATGGAAATTTGTAAAGCGCCTACCCTGCGGCTCAAAGCGCTGAACAAGCATAGTATAACACACATAGTGTACATCCAGATGGAAATGTCATCAGCAATAAAAATGTATATAAGAAAGAAAAAAGAAAAAAAAGCTAACACATAAGCATTCAAGGGTTCAAGCATAACTATGCAAAAGATGCACACACACACACACACGCACACACAACACACACACACACACACACGCGCGCGCGCGCGCGCGCGCACATACACACACACACACACACAACAGAACACACACACACACACACAACACACACCACGCACACACACACACACACACACACACAACACACAACACACACACACACACACACACACTGTACAGTCTGATAGGGGTGATGGACAATGTCGCTTAGCTGAAATATTCTCAGAAGAAAAATGTCTCGAGTTTGCTTTTGAAGGAAGAAAGAGTAGCAGAGTGTGCCTGATGTCTTGGGAGAGATTGTTCCCTATGTGGGGGCCAAAGTGTGAGAAAGTGCGAAAGCCATGGGTTTTGCGGCTGAAGCGTTGGAGTTTGAGCATGCGTGTGTCTGACGAAGATCGGAGAGAGCGGGAAGGACTGTAAAGGTGTAGCAGCTCAGAAAGATAAGAGGGAGCGGAACGTGTCATTGCGTTGTAACACATGCAAGCAGTTTTGTATTTTATTACTGAGTTAGTGTTCTTTTCTCATGCCCAACATTCTTCAGTCTCAGTTCGCTGAGAAAGGTTTCAAGAAAGCCGAAAGTTTCGAACACAATGCGGTGTTGCTGTTGTTCTTATTTACTCTAGATAGTCAACACACAAGGAGTTAATTAGCGCTCGAAAGACGTCACACAAATACAACAACAAAGATCTGAGTCATCTACGGTAGCTCTCAACCGGCATGCGAGTAAATACGTTAAGGCCCATAGAAGTCCATCAGAGGTTCATCCTCTAGATAATGTTGTGAAATAGCGGCAAAGCCGATTAGGTGATCGTCTTCTGTTTTTTATGTGTGGCACTCAGATTTTCCATTATTTTCTGGAATAAAGACTTGCTAAACTTGGTGTGTGTGTGTGTGTGTGTGTGTGTGTGGTGTGTGTGTGTGTGTGTGTGTGTGTGTGTGTGTGTGTGTGTGTGTGTGTGTGTGTGTGTGTGTGTGTGTGTGTTTCTTTGTTTTTGTTTTTAAACTTTCATTATCCTTGGTGAGAAAATCGGATCATCTTACTGGCTAATGCTGCAGCGTCTACAAGCGTAGCGATACCCATTCCTAGCAGTGCATATAACCTATGCAGTAATTCATTTGCGTAGGTGTGTCCAAACAAAGGAATGGCTGCCAACGGCTGTGCTTTTCACCGTGGGCGAAGATGTTGATGCATGTGATTACACACGGGGGCTGTACGGACACCGTCAGAGAGTCTACACTGAAAGTAATGATGGATGAATGTTTCTGAATACACGCACATATTGATGTGCTTGGCAACAGTGAGAAGGAAAAAAAAGACTCTGAGAAGTAGAAGAAGAAGAAGAAGAAGAAGAAGAAAAAGAAGAAGAAGAAGAAGGAAGAAGAAGAAGAAAAAGAAGAAAAAGAAGAAGAAGAAGGAGGAGGAGGAGGAGGAAAAAACTTTTAAAAAAAAGCAAACTTGCCGCACAGGGGAATCGAACCCGTGTCAATATTGCGCCTGGCTTTTTGATCTGACCTTAATCGATTTTTGGTCCGACATTTTCTGGCTTTTCGGTCCAATAATATCTGGCTTTTCGATCCGATAATATCTGGCTTTTCGGTCCGATAATATCTGGCTTTTCGGTCCGACATTCTAGCAACTGAACTATCCCGCCCCAAAATCTTTTACAACTTTTTAAAATATATCGGCATAGAACCAGTCGACTTGGCTTGAGCTGACTTACAGGGATCGAGGGAGACTCCGTGAGTCTTGCAGTTCGATTATCATGGCACTTTCTGCGTGCGCAGTAGGCTACTTTTGTTTTTGGAAACGCCAAGTAAAGCATTAAGCTACATAAAGTAATGTGGCGGCCTGATTCTTGGTGAACTTCGTGACAATTAGAAACGGGACCAGAGTCATGTGGCGTTGAGCGTGTGTGTGTGTGTGTGTGTGTGTGGGTGGGTGGGTGCGTGGTGTGTGTGTGTGTGCATGCGTGTCTGTGTGTGAGTGTGTGTGTGTGTGTGTGTGTGTGTGTGTGTGTGTGTGTGTGTGTGTGTGTGTGTGTGTGCGTGGTTGTGTGTGTACGTGTGGTGTGCTGCTGTGGTGGTGCGTGGTGGTGTGTGCGTGCGTGCGTGCGTGCGGTGTGGTGTCGTGTGTGTGTGTGTGTGTGTGTGGTGTGTGTGTGTGTGTGTGTGTGTGTGCGTGTGAGTGCGTGCGTGTGGGTGTGCGTGCGTGCGTGTGGGCGTGCGTGCGTGCGTGCGTGCTGCACTCCTCCCGAAAGCCAAGTTAAGCACGATGGAGCGTGCGTGCATGGTCACCTCACGGTGGCGGCAGTGACCGTTACAAATTAGCCAGTTGCGCCCGCCCTGAGATTCCACCGGAGTCACATTCTGGCAGACTACAAAAGTCCTTCGGGTGAGACTAAAACCCGCCGACGTCAATCATGTGAATACACCCACGAAAAGATTACACAGGCAACGCGCATTAACCCTTCCGGCGCCTGTCTCAGTACTGTGCCCACCAAGCTTCCAGCCGATGTCACATTTATGTGCCTAATTTAGGGGACTATTTTATAAGAACAGATAATGAAAGAATTACAACAACACTTACGTCGCTAAAACTTGAACCATTTTACTTTATTCTGAAAAAGGTTGCAAAAGAATTGGTTCAGAAAGGAGGAAGTTACGGGCGTTTAAAGACAGTGACTGTACGCTCGGTGCCCGAGTCAAAATAACAGCTGGCACCAGGAGCTGCTGCGTTCCAGAACTGCTGGCGATGAAAGGGTTAAAGACCCTGCAGTCCATGTCAGAGTTCCGCGATGGGCTATGGCGGAAACTCACTACACCAAAATACACCAGCATGAAGTAAAAGTCTCAGCGTCTCCAAAATGTTGAAATTGGATACTACTGATGGAGAAGAATCAAAACAAGGGAGTCAGTTAACGCCCGAAATACGTCACACAAATACAAAAACAAAGACCTGAGTCGCCTATGGTAACTCTCACCTGGCATGCGTGCAAATACAAGGTACATAAACTCCATCAGAAGTACATCCTCAAAACATTATCTTTACTGAAAAAGAATAAGAATTACTGCCCCTTCGATGGTTCTGTCTGTCTCTGTCTGTTTCTCTGTCTTGTATTCCATAGATCAGCCTCTTCCCCCCTTCGATGTTTCTGTCTGTCTATCTGTCTGTCTGTCTGTCTCTCTTTGTCTGTCTGTCTCTGTCTCTGTCTGTCTGTCTGCCTTTGACTGTCGGTCTGTCTCTGTCTCTCTTTCTCTTTCTTCTTCTCGTATTCCAAAAATCAGCCTCTTCCCCCATCGATGTTTCTGTCTGTCTGTCTGTGTCTGACTGTCTGTCTGTTTGTCTGTCTGGTTTCTGTGTCTGCCTGTCAGTGTCTTACTGTCTGTGTCTGACTGTCTGTCTGTCTGTCTCTCTTCTCGTATTCTATAGATAGCCTCTTCCCTCTTCGATGTTTCTGTCTGTGTCTGTTTCTGTCTGTGTCTGTCTGTCTCTGTCTCTTTCTGTCTCTGTCTCATAGACAGTGAGATTTCCGAGTGATTACCATTGCAATGACTGGTCATTTGAGACCTAATTACACACTCACAGAACTCCGCCCAGTCCTTCCGACTGCTTGTGAGAGTGACCTTTTTTCTTTCTCTCTTTTCTTCTTCTCCCCCACTCCTCCTTACTGTTCTTTATAAGATAAGCACTGATGGCGTCTTCCCCACCCCCCACCCCAATACTAGTCATATGAATTGATCAGATGTTCAACTGGCCTTATTTACTGGCTGTATGTTCATAATGTATAACTGAGTGATGGATGCAAGTGTGCATCTGGTGCTGTGGACACGCTGTGTTTTTGTGTGGAAATTCTCGTGTATAAATTGTCACTCACTCATTCATGACTATATGTATATAAATGATGCCTTGTAATTGTATATTTACTCATCAGTAGCATAGCAAGGACAGGTTCTTGACTGAACCTAAACTACAATCCTTGAGAAATAAAGTTTTCGAGTTCGAATTCTCTTGTGTCTGTCTCTGTCTGTCTGTCTCTCTGTCTCTGTCTCTCTCTGTCTCTGTCCTTGTCTCTCTCTGTCTGCCTGCCTGCCTGCCTGCCTGCCTGCCTGCCTGTCTGTCTGTCTCTGTCTGTCTGTCTGTCTCTGTCTCTGTCTCTGTCTGTCTGTCTGTCTGTCTGTCTGTCTGTCTGTCTGTCTGTCTGTCTGTCTGTCTCTCTCTCTCTCTCTCTCTCTCTCTCTCTCTCTCTCTCTCTCTCTCTCTCTCTCTCTCTCTCTCTCTCTCTCTCTCTCTCTCTCTTATTTTCAGGCAAACAGAATTCACCCACCGTGTATTAGTGTATTACCTGTGTGTTGCGTGAGAATGATGTTTTCACTGAACATTTTGCGTGCGTTGCCTAATCAAAACAAGCTTACTTTTTTTATTTTTTATTTTTATTTTTTTAGTGTGTTTTGATCCTAGTCTAGCAGTCGATACACTTACTACTGTCCCTGCATACCACGCCTGAATGATTTTTACTCTACGGCACTCAGAGGTTTCTGTGAGAGAGTGATGAATGAATGAATGAATTAAAATTTTATATATAGCCTATTAAAAACTGCCACACAAAACTTTGCGTGTTCACAGCGCCAGATACACACAGTGCGTACATGTAAGCTCTCGCAAGCTAAAACTACCAACGGACTTTTATACGAATAAAGCACAAAGAGCCCCAATCCACCCAATTCTTCCCGAAAGAGTAATTGGACAATGCAGTTAAATGTAGAAATATATACAGAGTTAAAAATAATGACAATAGAAAACACCCCCCCACACACACACCCACACACACCCACACGCACGCGCACGCGCACACACACACACACACACACACACACACACACACACACACACACACACACACACAACACACACACACACACACACACACACACATACAGCCGCCCACACCCCCACACCACACGCACACAAGCACGCACGCGCGCGCGCACACACACACACACCACACACACACACACACACACACACACACACACACACACACACACACACACACACACACACACACACACACACACACACACACACACACACACACACACACACACACACACACACACACACACACACACACACAGATTAGAATATTCATTATCGGTTAATGCGCTAACGATTACATTGCATTCAAATATATATCATCCAGCGTTCTAAAGCAAACAAACAATCAAAAACAGGCATTTATTTTCTTGAGTTCTTTTAAAAACATTAAAAAACAAAAACAAAAACGAACTATTTTTGTTTGCCACGTCTGTGTGCCCCAAAATGTCTCTTTTTCAGGACCTATCGATTTTGTTTTTAGCTTCGGATAGCTATTTGCGTTAGACCGCAGTCAACGAAAATCTATTCAGTGCGAGTTATTTTTGACGTCAGATGGCCATTAATTATCACTAAACAGGACCACAATCAATGAACAGCAATAAGCGACAGGAACATCCGGTTGAACAGCCTCGCGGACGTGTTTTCCGGAAGTCTGTTTCCTAAAGGAAAGATAACCACGAGGAGAGCCTCTCTCCCGGGGCTGCCTGATTAAATTGTCATAATTCTTCTCTTCCCAGAAAACGACGGGAAAAAAACCCACTCTCGCAGGACATAAAAGAAATGTAATACTCTTGCAGAAAAGCCCCCCCCCCCCCCCCCCCCCCCCCCCCCCCCCCCCCCCCCCCCCCCCCCCCCCTCCCCCACGCCCTCTTCGACCTGATTTGAGTAATTCAATGATTGTAATTGGATTGAAAGGTTTATGACTTGTGAAAATGCACGCTTCGTTTTGTTTTGTTTTTTTGTTTTGTTGTTGTTGTCTTTGTTGTTTTTAACGCAGGGAGCACCTACACACATCCAGGTGAAAGGATGACTTGGACCTACCTCCTCCCCTTAAAAAAGGAGTAATAGGAATAACATGGGGGTTGGGGGATTAAAAAATAAACCGTGGTCATGATGACAATTGTTAACGATCGAAAATGTCCCGACATTATCATGTATGTTCTCGATCGACGGACTCAGTGTAATGTCATAGTGTCAGAGAAAGAGAGAGAGGAGAGAGAGAGAGAGAGAGAGAGAGAGAGAGAGAGAGAGAGACAGAGACAGAGACAGAGACAGAGACAGAGAGACAGACAGACAGACAGACAGACAGACAGAGACAGACAGAGACACAGAGAGACAGAGACAGAGACAGAAACAGAGAGACAGAGAGAGAGACAGAAACAGAGAGAGAGAGAGACAGAGAGAGACAAAGAGAGACAGAAACAGAGACAGAGACAGACAAACAGAGAGACAGAAAGACAAAGAGACAGAGACACAGAGGCAGAGACACAGAGATAGACAGGCAGACAAACAGGCAGGCAACTATCACATTCAACATTCCCATTATAATTTTCACCTCCATCATCAACACCATCATCCTCATCTTCTTCCTCCTCATGTTAGTGAAGATGGTAATCATCGTTGTAGTTTATTGTTTTTTTGTTTTCTTTCTCCGTCAGATTGGATCACAAATGACAGCTCTTTGAGGTCATACGACCATAATGTGAATTTCCCCGTTCATCTTGAGCAGAAA
>JABMCL010000572.1:417500-422500 GCA_018857735.1 Alviniconcha marisindica
CACACAATATTAACGTACGCAGTTTGTCATCAAACATCGGCCCCCCTCCAAATACACACACACACACACACACACACACACACACACACACACACACACACACACACACACACACACACACACACACACACACACACACACACACACACACACACACACACACACACACACACACACACACACACACAGGGGCGCACGCGCACGCGCAAACACACACAGAGACAATTAAACTTGTATCAGGCCGCGTATTGCTTATAACCAACACAAATAAAAACCAAAATTGTGAGGACACTGTTGTTGTTTTTACCAAAGGATGGATACACCCGAAGTTTACGTGCCAGTTTCTTGACCATTTTGCTTTATGTCCACAGAAGCGAGGTTGCTTATTAGGGACGGGGAGGGGGGGGGGGGGGGGGACGAAAGAGTGAAGGCTCGACCGCGGAAACCTCCCGAAAAAGACCAGAGAGACCGTGGACCGCCGCCACAACAATGGAAGTGTTAAGGCGGTGTCCCCTCGCCATTGCGCTGCAGCGACTAGTGCACTGCGCATTGCTGTTCAACTGCCGTGCTCGGCAGAGTCACAAGGACGATGTCCGTTGCACTGCTGTTGAGGAACAACCTGAAGCGAAAGAAGTCCAGCTTTCGCAGCCCAGCTCCACCTCCCTCATCTCTTCTGGGCTGAGGGGCCAGCTCCACCTCCCTCATCTCTTCTGGGCTGAGGGGCCAGCTCCACCTCCCTCCTCATGATCTCGCCTGGCTGAGGGAGCCCACCTATCCTCATCCTTCTGGTGGCCAGTCCACTCCCTCTCATGTCTGCCTGGATGTATGAAATGTGTGTGTGTGTGTGTGTGTGTGTGAGTGTGTGTGTGTGTGTGAGTGTGTGAGTGTGTGTGTGTGAGTGCCAGTTTCGACGCTATGTGGCTTCATACAACAGCCTACAGTCTACTATTCAAACATTTGGCAAATTGTCCTGAAGACGGCGCTGACAGCGTGATCGCTAGAGGGCAGATTTCGGTAAACAGATGCAAGGAGATAAGGCGTGTCCCTTTCGAAGGCGTAACCAATTGACAACAGAATTAGTGGGCGTTACTGAACCACTCGCTGATGCTCGGACATACGATCTTGACCTGGAAACAAATGCAGTATCAACTGATGAGATGCCGTGGCCTCTCGACAAACTCCAAGCACTGGCTTAACCCCTTCACTGCCATGATGTCGCTTCAAAACTACCACTAAAAGTGCGAAATATGAAACTGTAAGCCTCTTTGTCTTCTTTTTTACACTGGCATGTGAAAGGATTTTCATTGAAACACATAGCGTTGAAAGTAGATGTGTCATAAATAAGACCGGAAAATATACTGTTTGCAGGCGCGTCCGAGCATCTTTCAGCCCGGAAATTTTACAGGCTGGGGCAGTGAAGGGGTTAATTACGACATCCTTCCTCCAACCACTGCATAACTAGTTACATGACAGGTCTCCGAAATGTGTCAGCCAACGGAGTTTTTCGTTGCTGCTCAAATCAAAGGCAGTAAGTTTGCAACAGACAGCTCAAACAAGTAAGTAAGTATTAGGGAAGGGGAGAAGGGGGGGTGGGGGGGGGGGGGGGGGGGTGGGGTGTGATGATGAAGTGATGCTTTATGTCCTCAGATGTCAGTTGACATATTAGGGACAAGTTGTGACCAATGCCGAAGCACGGTGCAATAAATCTTTACGTCCACGGAAACCAGAAGGCTCGTTAGGACGGACAGTCCAGGACGTCCACCTCGACTCTCACACAGCTCCTGAACCATGTATGGAGGTGGGGGGAGAGGGAGATTATATACCTATCGCTACACTGTCAACACCAGAATGACTTCTGCATTAAGGTGGGCAGCGACGAGAGCCATTTTAATGTTTCATAATTGTGAAGGACAAAGTCACAAGAAAGTGTCCACAGATCACAACTTTTGAAGAGAAAGGAGAGCCGAAGCGGATTCGAACCGAGGTCCTTCTGCTTACCAGCCCCTAAGGCCGCTAGGCCAAACCGGCTCACACAACTCAAATGATATCAGAAGTTTCTTTTATTATCACCCACACTGCTTACGCCAGCACAGATAAAACCAAAAATCGTCTGAATGGAATCAATTGAGACACAAGGGAGTTAATTAGTGCCCGAAATACGTAACACAAGTACAACGAAGACCTGAGTCGCCTACGGTAACTTCACCTGGCATGCGTGTAAATACAAGGTACATAAACTCCACCAGAAGTACATCCTCCTTCGTCTGAATAGAGATGGAACTCATTTTTTGCCCGGGGCTGGAGGATGCACCTCATGTTAACATGCGTGCTTTGACTTTCAACAGTCTAACTACTACACAGACCTTTCGTAAATCTTTGCGAGAGTGTTGACAGCTTAAAGCCCGTTCTTCGGGTTTTTCGTCGAACCTAGGCCAATATAGTTGATTCTTAACTAGACAAACTTTTGCTTCGTGAACCTAATTCGGGTTATTCGTCGAAATGCGACGAAGCTATATTCGGGGTCAAAAAAGCTTCGCTCAACATGTTCTGGGAATATTCACCCAGTTCGGCGAACATTGCCTCTGATTGGTTGAGAGCAAAGAGAGCTCTCCTGTGGATGAGGAAAAAATAAAAATAAAAATAGATGACGGTGTCCATAGCTCACTCTCTTCGGAGGGAACTGACCTATTTGTTGACTTGTGGGAGGCGCAGCCTTGTCTCTGGGACCCAAAATGATATAGGAGTTAGTTGAATTACCCTGAGAGGGATGATTAAAGTATATTGACTTGACTTGACTTTAGCCTACATTTTGGATCATGCTGTCTGCTGTGATTCTGCCGCAAGTTCGGGCCGAAGCTTGAATCTCATTATAAGCCAGTTAAGAACGAAGCTTAGTTCGTCGAACTGTCCGACCCATGTTCAGCGAACTAAGAGTTCAATTAAGACACGAATTACAGCTCGTCGAACTGTCCGAAGTATGTTCGACGAACAAACAGTTCGCCCAATTAAGAGCGGGCTTACGAGCGACGTGGGCGATTTTTGTGGACAGATGCGTGGAGATAAGAACCGCTCCTTCAAAGGCGTATAACTGATTATGGCAGAGTGTGGAGGAAGAGTGCCAGAAATCGAGGCTTGGACTGTGGGCTGATAATTAACAGAGCGAGTGGGTTGTTATTAAGTCGCGCGTGTGATGCTCGGTGATACGATCTTGACCTGGAAACCAAACGTAGAATCCATGGTGGAGACTGCATGATGAGATATACTAGCTGTGACCTCTCGACACTGCCCCTGCCTTCATCACTCTTATACACACGAGGGGTGGTGGTGAAAAGAGAGTGATCAAAGGCTGACAACACACACACACACACACACACACACACGCACACACACACACACGCACGCACACACACACACACACACACACACACACACACACACACACACACACACACACACACACACACACGCAGCACACACACACACACACACACACACACACACACACACACACACACACACACCAACAACAACACCACCAACACCACCAACAACAACAACAAGCAAACAAACAAAAAACAAGAACAAAACAACAACAACAACAACAACAGCAACAAAACCAGTTGATCACACGTTGGTAAACACGACTAAACGATTACTTCAAAGTATTCTCCCTTGTACGTATGCACAGTTGCAGCCGTCCCAGCCAATCAGCGACGCCTCTGTAGTGTAGTGGTCACTGTCAGTGGGGAATACCACTCGGCTCAGAAGTTACGTCCTGCACTGGTAACGATCGACACCCTTACCGGCAGTCTGCATGTACTTTAACAGAGGCAGAGATACTGCAATTCCAGTTCAGTGTTGCTTCACGTCCACAGAGTATCATTGGCGGGAGCTGCCAGAAGTATTATTTTTGTCGCCACAAAAGTTCTGTCGTGACAAACACGTGTTTGTCGAGACAAAACACGTCTATTGTCGCGACAAAACGCGTCTTTTGTCGCGACAAAAGTATGCTTGTCGTGACAAACCAAACGTGTGTTGTTGTTTTTCGCGACAAACACGTGTTGTTTTTTCGCGACAAACATAATTTTGTGGCGACAAAAGTATAGTTCAGTTGACAAAAGACGTGCTTTATCGTGACAAACACGTTTGTCGGGAAAAAAAAACTTTTGTCGCGACAAAAATGATACTTGTGGCAGCTCCCGCCAGTGATAACTGAGACCGTACGGACTATTAGGGACGGGAAGCCCAGGACGTCCACCTCGACTTTCACACAGGCTCCTGAGCTCTGAAATTGAGTCCGGGAGTTCAAGTTCAGTGCTGCTTTACGCCCACAGAGACCGTACGGACTGTTAGGGACAGAGAGCCCAGGACGTCCACCTCGACTTTCACACAGCTCCTGAACTCTGAATTGCCTGCAGCTCAAGTTCAGTTTTGCTTCACGTCCACCTCGACTTTCACACAGCTCCTGAACTCTGAATTGCCTGCAGCTCGAGTTCAATTTTGCTTCACGTCGACCTATGAAGGTAGCAAAAACACGACCTTGAGAGCCGCTACTTTGTGCCCAGCAGTCTGTCAGTGACATCATCAATGACGCCATCAGTGACATCATCAACAAGACGCGCGGGCATAATTATGTGGTGACATTGTCGGCATAAATACGTCACGTGCCAATTACCTTTTTCTGCTCTTCATTTGTAAAGAGCGAACCCAATATGGCTAGATGCCCAAGGAGCTTAAAGTTCGGAGCAAAATACGAATCCCTTTTTTTCTTTCTTTTCTTCTTCTCCTTCTTCTTCTTTTTGTTGTTGTTGTCTTTTTTGTATTTTTTTCTTTTTTTTTATTTTTTTTTTTTTGGTTGTGGGTGGGTGGGGATTGGTCGATATTATTGGTTGGGGTTGGGGGGTTGGTGGTATAATTATTGGAGGGTGGAATTGGTGGTATATTATGGGGGGAGATTGGTGGTATAATTATTGGAGGGGAGGGGGATTGTGGTATAATTA
>JABMCL010000572.1:427500-430000 GCA_018857735.1 Alviniconcha marisindica
CCGCATTTGTACTTTCTTTGTTTCGATTGACCGCATTTGTACTTTCTTTTGTTTCGATTGACCGCATTTGTACTTTTCTTTGTTTCGATGTTCAGCCAGTCCGTTTTCCGTTAAGATCCTTGGCACGTTGGCATGTTTTAATGAAGTTTTTCTTTGATTTTTGTCTATGCTTCAAATGATACGTGTCTGCCTGGCTAAACATGACTATATGGCACAGATCAATATTTGTTAGCACTGACAAATACGAGGATGACATCGAAGAAGATGTGTGCATGATTCGTGTAGACATTAGGTCTTATTCATTAGTCATAAATGTCCATGATTATCATTCAGATCAGATCAAATGGCACTAAGTACTTGGGAAAACATACGTGCCGAACCCTGCTTTTTAGATGTCACACAAGCTATTGCTGTGTATTTTTTCATTTACTCTTCCTTTATTTGAAATCCAAGAATGTTGTATTACACCTCACTGTGTGTGTGCGTGTGTTGTTGTTGTGGTGGTGAGGTGGTGGTGGTGGTGGATGGTGGCGGTGATGGTGGTGGTACTGGTGGTGGTGGTGGTGGTGGTGGTGGGTGATGGTGTGGTTGTGTGTGTGTGTGTGTGTGTGTGTGTGTGTGTGTGTGTGTGTGTGTGTGTGTGTGTGTGCGTGTGTGTTTGTGTGTGTGCTGTTATTGTTGTTGTCTGTCTGTCTGTGTCCTTGTGTGTGTCTCTTCTGTTGTTAACTACAGCACTCACCAACCCCAACACACACACACACACACACACACACACACACACACACACACACACACACACACACACACACACACATACATACCTACACATATCGATGCCTGCTAGCTAAGTCTTCGATTTCCTGTCAACTGCATAGGTCCACCTCAGCACGAAACAGCTGTTTGTATGCTCGCACGCGTGTATGCACGTACGTATGTGTATGCATACGCGTACATAGTACTGCTGTACGA
This sequence comes from Alviniconcha marisindica, assembly GCA_018857735.1. NCBI lineage: Eukaryota > Metazoa > Mollusca > Gastropoda > Provannidae > Alviniconcha > Alviniconcha marisindica. The sequence goes on from JABMCL010000572.1 coordinate 428,470, forward strand.
GTGACTGTGGCTACCTGGCAGTTTATGTAACATAGCAATCCGTCGCTCTTTTCTTTCATCCTGCGCTCACGATCTACAATCGATCGACGTTGTATTTTATGTTTGCTCACAGCCAGGTGATATTAGACCTAAAATCACGACCTCCATTTATGCCACTGTACAATTCATTCATCGCGCCTGTTCCTGATAACGCGATAGACACCTCATGCCACACCGACCGTATGTCTCCAGTATTTAGCAACAGCTACAGCTGTAGCCAAGGTCATCTTAATCTGACCTGCATACCTGGAGATACTTAGTTGTGAACAGTTTGATGAAGATAACTTTGCAGATTTACGCACGCACGCACGCACGCACGCACGCACGCACAGACACACACACACACACACATAGTCACAGATACAGACATAGACAGACACACACACACACACACACACACACACACACACACACCACACGCACGACACACACACACACACACACACACACACACACACACACACACACACACACACAAACACCACACAACACACACACACACACACACACACACACACACAAACACACACACAACACCACACACACACACACACACACACGACACCACGCACACACACACACACACATAGTCACAGCACAGACATACGACACGACAGACGACAGCACGACACACAACACACAACACACAACACAACAACATAGACAGACAGACGACAGCACGCACACACCACGCACCACCACACACCACACACAAACACACACACACACACACACACACACACCACACACCACACACACACACACACACACACACACAGCACACACACACACACCACACACACACCACAACACACACACACACACACACACCTCCTCACTCCTCCTCTCCTCCACACACACACACACACACACACACACACCACCACACACCACACACACACACACACACACACACACACACACACACACACACACACACACACACACACACACACACACACACACACACACACACACACACACACTGTACAGACTGATAGGGGTGAAGGACAATTGTTTACCTAACTGAAATATTCGGAGAAGAGAAATGTCTTGAGTTTGCTTTTGAAGGAAGAGAGAACCCGTGACTGCGTTGTAACAGATGCAAGCAGTTTTGTATTTTATTCCTTCAGAAACTGGGAGCCAGTGGCTTTATTATAGGAAAGGTTGCGGTTTTGATGGCGTGCTGCTCTGTCGCAGCCACGGACACCAGACCAAACGTCCTGTTCCTGGTGGTGGATGACCTGAGCCAGTGGAGTTGCGGTAGGAGAGGTGTTCAGTTTTGATGGCGTGGTGCTCTGTTGCAGCCACGGACACCAGACCCAACGTCCTGTTCCTGGTGGTGGATGACCTGAGGCCTCAGCTCAAGTGCTATGGAGAGAGCAACATGGTGACTCCCAACATAGACAACCTGGCCATGAAGAGCGTCCTCTTTGAACGAGCCTACGTGCAGGTCTGTGGGAATTAGAAGACAACGGCAATCGAAGTGACG
>JABMCL010000572.1:435000-450000 GCA_018857735.1 Alviniconcha marisindica
GGTCATAATCATGATCACGATCATCACCACCAACACCACCACCAACGACAACACCATCATCGTCATCGTCGTCATCGTCATCGGCATAAGTAATAAAAGTATTATACAGCGCAAAAGTCTGGTACGAGTTTGATCATCGTAATCATCACTGTCGCCGTCGTCGTCGTCATTATCATCACCATCATCTCCTCTTCCTCCCTTTGCCCTAGAATTACGATCATTGTTGACTGGGCGTTAAAAAGAACAACAACCAAGTTCCTCTTGTTCTTTTTTCTTTCTTTTTCTTTTCTGGCTCTTTTTATCTTCTTCTACTTTTTTATTTTTCTTCGCGTTGCTGTTGTCGTTTTTGTTGTTGTTGTTGTTCTTCTTCTTTTTCTCCTCCTTCTCCTCCTTCTTCTCCTCCTCCACCTCCTCCTCCTCCTCCTCCTCCTCCTCCTCCTCCTCTTCTTCTTCTTCTTCTTCTTCTTCTTCTTCTTCTTCTTCTTCTTCTTCTTCTTCTTCTTCTTCGCCCTGTTACATCCTGTTACGTCCAACACTGAAGCAGCGTTTGAAACCAAATTGTGTACATATTTATCTCTGTCTTCCGCTTCCCTCTCTCGGTCTATACTCTCTGCTTTTGCCTCTGCCTTTCTCTCTATCTCTGTTTCACTTAGGCCACAACCGATTTGCACTTCAATCTTTAATATCGTCAGCCTTTGGATTATCATTAGGCTATCACTCTATATCTCCCAGTTCGTGTGTCTGTCTCTCTTTGTCTTTCATTCTTTTTCTCTGTTTCTGTCTGTCTGTCTGTCTGTCTGTTTGTTGGTCTGTTTGTCTGTCTGTCTCTGCCTAGTTAAAGCTAATTTGCGCCTAAAACTTTAACCTTTCATGATAAAGTATGATGATGATGATGGTGATGATGATGATCATTACTGTCTCCCCTCCCGGACTGAACGGGTATCTTGGCACAAACTATAATCACCCGGCATTTACTTCCTCCGGTTGTTTGTCATTCCTTCAATGTGAATACACGCCCCCCTCTCCCCCCCTCCCACCCCCCCACCCCCGCCTACCCCCCTCCCCCTCCGTCTCCATTTGCCACCCCCTGTCCTGTTCAGCCTCATCTCTCTCTCCCCTCTCTCTCTCTCTCTCTCTCTCTCTCTCTCCTCTCTCTCTCTGCTCGTCATCTGTCTCTGTCTCTCACTCTCACTCTCTCTCTGTCTCTCTCTCTCACTCACTCACCTCTCTGCTCTCTTCTCTCTCTCTCTCCTCATCACTCTCTCTGTCTGTCTGTCTGTCTCTTCACTCATCTCTCTCTCTGTCTCTCTTTGTCTGTCTCTCTTGTCTCTCTCTCTGTCTCTCTGTCTCTCTCTGTCTCTCTCTCTGTCTCTCTCTCTCTGTCTCTCTGTCTCTCTCTGTCTCTCTCTGTATCTCTCTCTGTCTCTGTCTGTCTGTCTGTCTGTCTCTGTCTCTGTCTCTCTCTCTCTCTCTCATCCACAACCTACAGACACCACTAGTACTGCCAGTGACAACGACGGAGTGGCGGTGGGTGAAGCAAGCCATGCCGATCGAGACGAGGAAACAACCAACGACAAAGATGACAACGCTACCAGCAACACCAACACCAGAGGGGAATCCCCAACGAAACGTGCACGTGCCGAAAACCCGGCTGGGTCAACGCAGCCTGAGCAGTCCTGTCACGGGTCACGGACTCTACGCTCAGATCGGGCACGCAAGCCACGTGCTCTCAGTCAGGCCAGTATCTCGGACACTTTCAAAAGAGTGCAAGTTTAGCGGCAAATCAAACAGTGTCACAAACCAAGAAACTGACAGGGGAGTATCACTGTCACAGGCGAAAAGATGCAGCTCCACAAAAAGATAGGAAACTGGCCGGGCCCCAAGGAATACTTACCTGAAAGACAGCACGTATATGGATATACCGAACACACTTGACACTGTCCAGAGTGCAAGGTCTGTACTTTCATCCTTCCCTTCCATTGACTGTAAAATGACTCTTCGATATTTGACGTACAACGTTTCTGGACTGCTGTCCAAATTAGACAATGCCGCGTTTGTGAATTACATCACATCCTTTGATTTTGTATGCTTAACGGAAACGTATATTGCGTCTGATTTTGATTCCGACTTGTTCAGGGATTTTGGTTTTTTTGTTGCCAAAGCAAAAAAACTTTCAAGCCACGGAAGGCTGTCAGGGGGCGTGTTGGTACTTGTAAGGAAACAGTTTTTACCGTTCGTGGAGCGAATGCACGTGGATGTGGACAATGTGGTAGTATTACGAATGAAGAAGGTCTTACTTGGAACAGATAAGGATGTAATGTTTATCGCTGCATATCTGCCACCGTATGACTCGAACTACTGGAAAGTAACGCAGCACGGTTATGGCGTGGAGCTCATTGAAAAGTGTGTTATGGACCTGCATGATGTAACCGACAATTTCTCTATGCTCCTGTGTGGTGACCTAAATGCTCGGACTGCATCAGAGAACTATAATCAAGTTCAAGATGATTGTGAAGACGTATTAGCTAAAGTGTGCGACTGCTTCCCCAGGAAATCCCAGGATAATCATACGAAGGTTTTTGGCCAACAGTTAATAGAGTTGTGTAATATGTGTGAGTGTCTCATTCTGAACGGTCTGTCAGAGCGTGGGTTTGATGACAGCTGTACTTTTGTCTCAAACTCCGGGTCAAGTGTTGTAGACTTTTTCCCTTTTTGTCTTGCGATATGTTATCCTCTGTATGCATTACTTCCTTAGAAGTTGAAAACATGATCGAATCTGATCACCTCCCCGTTGTCTTAGCCATTAATGTGTCACAGAACGCTGCAGTTGCGGTTGATCAGAGTAACACCATTCAAGAGAATAGGCAGACTGGACTCACTGAGAAAATAATTTGGCAGGAAGACAAAGAACCAATATTCAAAAAACAGCTGAACAGTGACAAAGTACAAAAAACACTCGAAGCAGCCAAAGCAAAATTAGAGCATGATGTAGATGGTGCTCTCAGTGATTTTGTTGAGTGTTTAATTTCAGCTAGTCAGTGTATGGTTAGGAAATGCCACATGAACAAACATACCAAAGGTGCTGCATGGTTTGACACTGAATGCAGAGAAGCGAAAAGAGAAAGTAAGGAAAAACTGCGAAAATTTCGGAAAACAAGAAAACCAGAAGACCGGAAAGATTATGCAGATTCGAACAAAAGCTACAGGCGCCTGACTAGAATAAAGAAAAAAGAGTTCAAAAGAAATAAAGCAGCACTTCTAGCCACTAACCTGAAAAATGCATCAGTATTTTGGAAAGAACTGAAGAGTCTTGGGGGAGAGAAAAAAAGTAATGCAAGTGATAGAATTGATATAAATGTTTGGTATGATCATTTTAAAAGTATACTCGGTCACACAGCTAACGAAACAGTGGACGAGTCGAATGTACAAGAACAGGATGTATCAGAAGAGACAAACCACTCTCTGAACCAAGAAATAAGTGTAGATGAGGTTCAGAAAGCTGTTACAAACCTAAAGTCCGGAAAAGCTTGTGGTCTTGATCACATACACGCAGAGATGTTAAAAACGGGTGGAAAAGAGTGATATTGTTCATGACCAAACTATTTAATACAATTTTTGACAAAGGCATTTATCCAAGTGACTGGGCCAAAGCTATCATCGTTCCTATACACAAAAAGGGAGATATACACTTAGCAGACAATTATAGAGGAGTTTCACTCCTTAGCATCGTTAGTAAGTGTTATACAGCAATTCTGAATACTAGACTGTATAATTGGTTGGAAGAAAATGACAAAATTGTAGAAATGCAAGCTGGGTTCCGCAGGAACTACTCGACTACAGATCAGATTTTTAATCTATATGCAATTGCTCAAAAGTGTTTGAACAAGAAAGGTCAGAAGTTATATGTTGCTTTTGTGGACTTCAAAAAGGCTTTCGATTCTGTGCACCACGATAAACTGTTACAAGCTATGCAAAAAGAGGGAATCCAAGGGAAATTCTTTGCCTCTATAAAATCTATGTATGATTCTTTGTTGTCTTGTGTCAGGGCAAACAGTGAATACTCTGATTTTTTTGATTGCCCCGTTGGTGTCCGCCAAGGGTGTGTATTAAGTCCTACAATTTTCTCCCTGTTCATTAATCAGCTTGCCAATTATATTACTGAGACAGGTAGACATGGTATAAACTCTTGTCGGGACTCGTTGAATTGTTCATACTCCTTTTTGCAGATGATGTAGCTCTGTTGGCAACCACTCCTTATGGTTTACAAAACCAACTGAATTCTCTGAAAGCATGCTGTAATAGACTGCACATGGAAGAAAAAAACAGAGATAAAACAAAAGTTATGGTGTTCCGAAAAGGCGGCTACCTGTCAAAACATGAAAAATTGGGATTATGATGGCGTTGAAATGGAAGTCGTAAACAAATATCATTATCTTGGTTTCGCATTCACGACAACTTTAAGTGTAAAACAAGGTACAGATCATTTGGTTGCAAAAGGTAAAAAAAACCGTCTTCAATCTATGTACGTCTTTCCAAAAATGCAGAGAAATGACAAAAGAGACTTTCTTTAAAATATTTGATTCAAAGATTCAGTCAGTTTTGTTGTATTCATCAGAAATATGGGGGCTACACATACTAGACAGCATCGAAAGAGTACATCTCATGGCATGTAAAAGATATTTGGGAGTGCCAAGCCGTACCCCAAACAAGATGGTATATGGAGAGTTAGGTAGATATCCTCTCTTTATTGCCTCATATGTTCGTTGTATTAAGTACTGGTTGCGCTTACTGTATATGGAACAGAGCAGATTACCTAATCAGGCCTACAGGATGCTTGTTAATCTTGATGAAAACGGGAAACAATGTTGGGCAACGGAGGTACGAGAACTCCTGTGTAAAACTGGCTTTTACTTTGTATGGTTACAGCAAGGCGTTGGAGACGTCAAATCATTTTTGTATGTCTTCAAGCAAAGATTGTTAGACATGTTCACCCAGGAGTGGACTGCTGACATCAGAGACAAAGAAAGATATGAAATGTATCGTTCTTTCAAAGTTATGTTTGGAGCAGAACAATATTTATCAGTTATAGATATATATTGTTTCAGAGTAGCACTGACGCAATTCCGACTTGGTGTACTTCCAATAAATAGCAATATGTACAGATACAGTGACTGTCCTACAAACAAAAACTGTGTATTTTGCCAAAACCAGGTTGAAAATGAAGATCACTTCCTTTTGGTTTGTCCTCTGTACACGGATCTAAGAAACAGATTCCTTGAACAAAAAGGTATTCAGTCGTTACAGAACATATTGAGAAGGAAAAACACTAAAGGTTGTCGACTGCTTTCAAAGTTCATTTTCCATGCTATTAACAGAAGAAAACTATATGTAGATGTGTAAGCACCCCGGGATGATAAATTTACTAGAAAAAGACTCCCAACCCTTTTTGACCGACACACAGTACTTTTTCGGCCCCCTTTTTCCTTCTTAAACCCCCATTTTTGTCTCATTTTCCCGGGGGGCGACTGTTTGGTCCCCTTTTCTTTTGTTTATTGTTTTTGTTTGGTTGTTTTTTTGGGGGGTTGAAGGGGTCTTGTTTGTTTTTGTTTTGTTTTGCGGGTTTTTATGTTTTTTTGTTTGTTTTGTGTGTATAAAATTTTGTTTTTTTTATTTTCGGTTTGGATAGGGTCTATGGGCCCAAAAAACAATAAAAACCCTCCGAAGTCTCTCTCTCTTCCCCTCCCCCCCTTTGCTGTCACTGCCCCCTTTTATGGTTTTTTCCAAAAAGATTTTTTTTTCCATTGGTTTAAAAAGGTAACCTTTTCATCTCTTTGGAAAAAAACTTGTCTCCCATCAGGCTTTTTTCATTTTTTTGTCAAACCCATGCCCGCTAATTCGCGCTTTCCTTCAAGCTTTTGCACCGGCTTTTGTTTCCTTTCCGTTTTTTGCATAAAATACGGGGTGTGGGTTTACGAAGGGGTTTAAAATTTACTTATTTTTTGTATTTATTTTACACCGTAGCTTAGCCCGTTACTTTGGGTTGGGGAAAGGGAAAGGGGGACGGCGATGTCTAGGGGGTGTGTGTGTGTGTGTGTGTGTGTGTTGGGGTTGGGGATGTGTGTGGGTGTGTGGGGTGTGTGTGTGTGGTGTGTGGGTGTTGTGTGTGTGTGTTGGGGTGTGTGTGTGTGTGTTTTTTTGGTTTTGTGTGTGTGTGTGTGTTTTGTGTGTGGGTGTGTGTATGTGTTTGGGGATGTATATGTGTGTGTGTGTGTTGTGGTGTGTGTGGTGTGTGTTTTGTGTGTGTGTGTGGGGTGGGTTGAGGGGAGAGGAGAGAAAAAGAGAAAAGGGGGAGAAGAGAAAGGGGAAAGAAGAGAGAGAGAGAGAGGGGGACAGACAGCAGACAGGGAAAAGGGCAGACAGGGAAAACAGAAGACAGACGAAAAGACCGGGCAGGGCAGAGACAGGAAATGGGGAGAGGCAAAAAGAGATGGTGAAGCAAGAGAGAGAAGAGGAGAGAGAGAGGGGAAGGGCCTGTTTTTCAACCACCTCCTCCGTGGGAAAAAGGGTTTAAAAGACCCAGATACAAATCGTTCACGACCATTTAAAGGGCGCAAAAACCCGAATCACCTTAAGTAAATGGGGCCCGGCACTCCCTAAATTTCGAGTATAATTTCAAAACTCCACCAGGGGGGCACCTCCTCAGACCCCCCCCTTCCCCCCCCTTTTCCCCCCCCCCCCCACTTCCCCCCCCAACCCCGACACCTTGTAAGTAAAATGGTTTTTTTTAAAGTCCACAGGAAAACCCCAAGGCTTTTTTTAGGGACGGGGGGGCCCCGGAAAGGGGCCCCCTCGACTTTACACAGCTCCTGAGCTCCCGCATTTTTGCTATTATGGGAAATTGGGGGGGCGAGGGGGATTATATACTTATCGCCCAAAACTACGTACCACCAGAACGTCCGGGATTCGATGGGCAGCGAATTTAAAGCCGTTTTAATGTTTTATTACCTGAGGGGACAAAGTCAAAGACAGGTCAGCAACTGTATCACAACCTTTTTGAAGAGAAGGGAGAGCGGGAGCTTACTAGCCTAACGCCTTTGAACTAGCCTAAAAACAGCTCACAGGGTCACTTTGTTAAAGTAAAGTAAACATGTTGCTTTACGTCCACAGAAACCAAAGGCTTATTAGGGGACGGGCATCATCTTTTTTTTCTTCAGTAAGTAAACATGCTGCTTAACGTCCACAGAAACCACAAGGCTTATTACGGACGGGGAGAAGGGGAGGGCTTGGGGGGGGGGGGGGGGGGGGGGGGGGGGGGTATGGGGGTGCAATAGTAAACATGGTGCTTAATGTCCACAGAAACCATGAGGTTTATTAGGGACGGGGAGAAGGTGGAGCGGTATGGAGGTGGGGACAGAGGGAGATTGTATACCTATCGCTACACTGTCACCACCAGAATGACTTCTGCATTGAGGTGGGCAGCGATGAGAACCATTTTAATGTTTCATAATTGTGAGGGACAAAGTCACAAACAAGACAGTGTCCACAGATCACAACTTTTGAAGAGAAAGAGAGAGCCAAAGCGGATTCGAACCGAGGTCCCTCTGCTCACCAGCCTAACGCCTTACCACTAGGCCAAACCGCTCACATAATCTTTTTCATAATAACTCCATATATATGTATATAGATATAGCGTACCCGTACCTCTAGCTTGTGAGCCGGTTTGGCCCAGCGGTAAGGCGTTAGGCTGGTAAGCGGAAGGACCTCGGTTCGGTACCGCTTCGACTCTCCTTTCGCTTCAAAAAGGTTGTGGTTTGTGGACACTGTCTTGTGACTTTGTCCATCACTTCTTACTGAAACGTTAAAATGGCTCTCATCGCTGCCCATCTTAATGCAGGAATCATTCTGGTGGTGACTTGTAGCGACAGGTATATAACTCTCCCCCTCCTCCTCCAACCTCCCCCCCCCCCCCCCCCCCCTTTCTCCCCGTCCCTAATAAGCCTTATGGCTTTTGTGGACGTTAAGCACCATGTTTACTTTTACCTCTAGCTTAGGAGATAATTACGGTGGCGCAGAAAGCGAGAGCACTCTCTCGAAAGTCGTTAAGCACGATCCAGCGTGGTCATCACACGGATGGGTGGCCGTTAGTTGCTACGCTTTTTGCACCGGCCCCGAAATTTCTGAGGAGTCAAATTCTGCAAAAAAAAACGTCCTTCCGATGAGACCGTAAACCGAAGTCTTCCGTGTGTAGCCTGTACGCATGCCCAAACGATCACACACGCTCACGTTAAAGATTAGATCACACGCTCACGTTAAAGATTAGATCACACATGCACGTTAAAGATTAGATCACACGCTCACTTTAAAGATTAGATCACACATGCACGTTAAAGATTAGATGACACGCTCACGTTAAAGATTAGGTCACACGCTCACGTTAAAGATTAGATCACACATGCACGTTAAAGATTAGATGACACGCTCACGTTAAAGATTAGGTCACACGCTCACGTTAAAGATTAGATCACACATGCACGTTAAAGATTAGATGACACGCTCACGTTAAAGATTAGGTCACACGCTCACGTTAAAGATTAGATCACACATGCACGTTAAAGATGAGATCACACGCTCACTTTAAAGATTAGATCACACACGCACATTAAAGATTGGATCACACACGCACGTTAAAGATTAGATCACACGCTCACGTTAAAGATTAGATCACACACGCACATTAAAGATTGGATCACACACGCACATTAAAGATTAGATCACACACGCACATTAAAGATTGGATCACACACGCACGTTAAAGATTAGATCACACACGCACGTTAAAGATTAGATCACACACGCACGTTAAAAATCGGATCACACACGCACGTTAAAGATTAGATCACGCATGCACGTTAAAGATTGGATCACACAGGCACGTTAAAGATTAGATCACACACGCACGTTAAAGATTGGATCACATACGCACGTTAAAGATCAGATCACACACGCACGTTAAGATTGATCACATACGCACGTTAAAGATCAGATCTGTTAAATATTAGATCACACGCTCACGTTAAAGATTAGATCACACACGCACGTTAAAGATTGGATCACACACGCACGTTAAAGATTGGATCACACACGCACGTTAAAGATTAGATCACACACGCACGTTAAAGATTAGATCACACACGCACGTTAAAAATCGGATCACACACGCACGTTAAAGATTAGATCGCACATGCACGTTAAAGACTGGATCACACAGGCACGTTAAAGATTGGATCACACACGCACGTTAAAGATTAGATCACACACGCACGTTAAAGATTGGATCACACACGCACGTCAAAGATTGGATCACACACTCACGTTAAAGATCTTGTACTCTACAACAGAGTTCGATGGCTGTTGGAAGCACTAAAATAACCCGGCATACACTAGAAACAACAACAACAACAACAAGAACAAGTCAAAGCAAGACCAAAAACAACAAACAAGCAAGCAAGCAAGCAAGCAAAGAAACAACAGCAACAACAGAAAACTGTGATATCTATAGCACAGCGAGCGTGCTCCAGAGCGCGAAAAGGGAGCTATTAAAAGCAAACAAACAAACAAAAAAGCGATCAAAAGCAAGATAATTATATATTTTTAGTGTGCGAACAGCTCTTAAAGGGTATCGTTTACCCTTCAGCTGCAAAAGCACACAACGTGTGCTGGATCGACTTCACCGAAGAGGGTGCCTTCTGGTGCAGCTTGATCTAGTTCTTGTCCTTTCGTAGGCGTGATTTCATTATCTCTCCTTATATATCCCAACTTATGTTACTACTATAATTATGTATGCATCTATTCTGGGTTGACATGGGAAACGGGAGGAGATGAGAGAGGGAGAAGGGGTGGAGATGACGGGGGTGGATGATGGGGAAGGGGGAGATGACAGGGAGAGGAGGGGGGGGGGGCAGAAGATGATGATGGGAGGGGGTGGGAGAAGGAGATGATGGGGAGGGGGGGGGGGGATATGTAACAGTTTGGACTACGTTAAATTTTCCGGGTGGTCCATCGCTGACGGTGGGCTCGCATACGGCTCGATCCGTAGACCAAAGCTTCAAGCGCGCGGTGTGGATGAGAGAGAGAGAGAGAGACGAGAGAGACAGACAGAGACAGACAGACAGACAGACAGACAGACAGACAGAGACAGAGCGACAGAGACAGACAGACAGACAGACAGACAGACAGAAGACAGAGACAGACAGACGACAGACAGACAGACAGACAGAGAGTTACTTGAGGCAGGCTGCATGGAGACATTTGGAAGATGCGAGCTGTCTGAAGACGCTGCACTCGGTCGCCTTCGAAGCTGTGGACTACCTTCCGGATCAGAGCTGATCGCCATCGTTTTCTGTCGTGGGCCGCTTCCTCAAGTTCTTTCCGCTTGATGTCTGCACACCGGAGATGGTTCTCCAGAATCAACTGAAACAGAACGAGGCCCAGAGGATTGTGGAGAATCAACAAACAGGGGAGTTAATTATCGCTTGATGAGATGTCGCAACCCTCCAAAACAACAACAACAACAACAACAAACCAACAACCAAAACACACACACACACACACACACACCCACGCACGCACGCACGCACGCACGCAGCGCACGCACGCAGACGCACGCAACGCACACAGTACACAACACATACACACGCACGCACGCACGCACCACGCACGACACTAACCACAAAACGCACACACGCACGCACACACACACACACACCACACACACACACACACACACACACACACACACACACACACACACACAGAGCCAACAAACAAACAAACAAACAAACAAAAACAAAACAACAAAACATAATATCAACAACAACAAAACAAACAACAACACAAAGACCTGGGTCGCCTGCGGTAACTCTCACCTCGAATGCGAGTAAATACAAGGCACACAAACTCCACCAGAGGTACGCACATCCTCTAATATTGACTGTTTTTCGAGTTGTCTTTGCAGCGCTTTAGAGGTCGGCCATGGTACCACTTCTCCTGGCTCAACTCCCTGAACGTGATCTGTTGTAGAAGAACATGATCTGCCTTACGAATGACACGACCAGCCTTAGCGCGGCTGATTCTACTGATGACACGACCAGCCTTAGCGCGCTGATTCTACGGATGACACGACCAGCCTTAGCGCGTCTGATTCTACGAATGACACGACCAGCCTTAGCGCGGCTGATTCTACGGATGACACGACCAGCCTTAGCGCGCTGAATACGGATGACATCACCAGCCTTAGCGCAGCTGACTACGGATGGCACGATCAGCCTTAGCGCAGCTGATTCTACGGATGACACGACCAGCCTTAGCGCAGCTGACTACGGATGGCACGACCAGCCTTAGCGCGGCTGATTCTACGGATGACACGACCAGCCTTAGCGCAGCTGACTACGGATGGCACGACCAGCCTTAGCGCAGCTGACTCTACGGTTGACACGACCAGCCGTAGCGCAGCTGACTCTAACTCTGCGGATGGCACGACCAGCCTTAGCGCAGCTAACTCTACGGATGACACGACCAGCCTTAGCGCAGCTGATTCTAATTTACGGATGACACGACCAGCCTTTGCGCAGCTAACTCTACGGATGACACGACCAGCCTTAGAGCAGCTGATTCTAACTCTACGGATGACACGACCAGCCTTAGCGCAGCTGATTCTAACTCTACGGATGACACGTCCAGCCATAGCGCCTTAGCTTTAGCCTTAGCCTTAGCGCAGCTGACTCTACGGATGACACGACCAGCCTTAGCTCGGCTGATTCTACGGATGACACGACCAGCCTTAGCGTAGCTGACTACGGATGACACGACCAGCCTTAGCGCAGCTGACTACGGATGACACGACCAGCTTTAGAGCAGCTGACTATGGATGACATCACCAGCCTTAGCGCAGCTGACTACGGATGACACGACCAGCCTCAGTACAGCTAACTCTACGGATGACACGACCAGTCTTAGCGCAGCTGATTCTAACTCTACGGATGACACGTCCAGCCAGAGCACCTTAGCTTTAGCCTTAGCCTTAGCGCAGCTGAGTCTACGGATGACACGACCAGCCTTAGCCCAGCTGACTCTACGGATGACACGACCAGCCTTAGCCCAGCTGACTCTACGGATGATACGACCAGCCTTAGCCCAGCTGACTCTACGGATGACACGACCAGCCTTAGCCCAGCTGACTACGGATGACACGACCAGCCTTAGCCCAGCTGACTCTACGGATGACACGACCAGCCTTAGCCCAGCTGACTCTACGGATGACACGACCAGCCTTAGCGCAGCTGACTCTACGGATGACACGACCAGCCTTAACGCAGCTGACGGATGACCAGCCTTAGCGCAGCTAATTCTACGCTTGAGGTGTGTGTAGCGCATGTGTGTAATTCTTCTTTCAGTGCTGTACCCGTTGGACAAGATCCAGCTGGCCCCTAACCGTTACTACCCCCCCCCCTCCCCCCTGGCTGCCCCCCGTCGCCTACTCCGCGTGGGACGGGCTGAGGGCCTACCACGACATCGCCTTCATGAACCTCACCTGGCCCCTCCAGTCTGTGCCCGATCTCTACCAAGTCTGTGTGTGTGTGGAGGGGGTGGTGGGGGGGGGGGTTGGGGTGGTGGTGTGTGTGTGTGTGTGTGTGTGTGATGTGTGTGTGGTGATGTGTGGTGAGGGAAGAGAGAGAGAGAGATGGAGAGAGAGAGAGAGAGAGAGAGAGAGAGTGTGTGTGGTGTGTGTGCATGTTGTGGTGCGGCGTGTGGTGTTTGTGTGTATTGTGTGATGTGTGGTGTTTTGTGTGAGGAAGAGAGGAGAGAGAGAGAGAGAGAGAGAGAGAGAGAGAGAGAGAGAGAGAGAGTGCATATATGCGTGCGCGCGCGCGCGTGTGGGTGTGTGTGTGTGTGTGTGTGTGTGTGTGTTTGTTGTTGTTGTTGTTGCTGTCGCATGGCCGTTCCCACTCCCCTATCTCTCTCTCTCTCTCTCTCTCTCTCTCTCTCTCTCTCTCTCTCTCTCTCTCTCTCTCTCTCTCTCTCACACCACACACACACACACACACACACACACACACACACACACACACACACTCTGTCATTTTCATTCATGTTGCTTAAAGTGATCCAAAAGAGTTACTGTTACTACTACAGAGTTGCTAAGGTTTCAGCTGTTACTACTACAGAGTTACTGTGGTTTCAGCTGTTACTACTACAGAGTTACTGTGGTTTCAGCTGTTACTACTACAGAGTTACTTGGTTTCAGCTGTTACTGCTACAGAGTTGCTAAGGTTTCAGCTATTACTACTACAGAGTTACTGTGGTTTCAGCTGTTACTACTACAGAGTTACTTGGTTTCAGCTGTTACTGCTACAGAGTTGCTAAGGTTTCAGCTATTACTACTACAGAGTTACTGTGGTTTCAGCTGTTACTACTACATAGTTACTTGGTTTCAGCTGTTACTACTACAGAGTTGCTAAGGTTTCAGCTGTTACTACTACAGAGACTACTCTGGTTTCAGCTGTTACTACTAAAGAGTTACCTGGTTTCAGCTGTTACTACTACAGAGTTACTTGGTTTCAGCCGTTACTGCTACAGAATTCCTCAGGTTAAGCTGTTGCTAATACAGAGACTACTGTGGTTTCAGCTGTCACTACTACAGAGTTACTGTGGTTTCAGCTGTTACTATTGCAGAGTTACTGTGGTTTCAGCTGTTGCTATTGCAGAGTTACTGTGGTTTCAGCTGTTACTATTGCAGAGTTACTGTGGTTTCAGCTGTTACTACTACAGAGTTGCTCTGGTTTCAGCTGTTACTACTACAGAGTTGCTAAGGTTTCAGCAGTTACTACTACATAGTTACTCTGGTTTCAGCTGTTACTACTAAAGAGTTACTCTGGTTTCAGCTGTTACTACTACAGAATTCCTCAGGTTAAGCTGTTACTACTACATAGTTACTCTGATTTCAGCTGCTACTGATGTAACCGAGTGTATTGTGTGTGTTTCGGGCCATGACCCTTTAACCATTTCTTTCCGGTTTCATTTCCTTTTCGATTGGGTGGGAGTTTTATGGCCCCAACTATCTAAGGTGTTAAAACCTGTGCGCTGGGCCGGCAGCGTCCCTTTTCCCCCAGTGTCCCTGCAGAGGCAGGTTGTTTGTTTGCTGTTGCGGCCGGTGTTCATGTGTTCATCTCAGGGGAGAGCCTACACTGTTTCCTGGTTGGTGTGCAAATAAAAAGTTATGTTATAGCAACCTCTGGCTTGTGACTCTTCAATCATGCTTCCAACCGGCTTCCCTCACGCCCCCCACCCCGCTCCCCTACACTACTAAAGAGTTACTTGGTTTCAGCTGTTACAACTACATAGTTACTGTGGTTTCAGCTGTTACTGCTAAAGAGTTACTTGGTTTCAGATGTTACTGCTAAAGAGTTACTTGGTTTCAGCCGTTACTACTGCAGAGTTGCTGTGGCTTCAGCTGTTACTGCTAAAGAGTTACTTGGTTTCAGCTGTTACTACTACAGAGTTACTGAGGTTTCAGCTGTTACTACTACAGAGTTGCTTGGTTTCAGCTGTTACTGCTACAGAGTTACTCAGGTTTCAGCTGTTACTACTACAGAGTTGCGGTTGTTTCAGCTGTTACTACTGCAGAGCTACTTTGGCGCGGTCAGCTACATCGACAGCCAGGTGGGGAGAGTCCTGCACGCTCTGGATCAGTATGGCCTGGCCAGCAACACCATCGTCACCTTCCATGGCGACCATGGTCAGTCAGAGAGAGAGAGAGGGACAGGGAGGGAAGAGAGAGAGAGAGAGAGAGAGAGAGAGAGGGAGAAAGGGCGGAGAGAGCGGGATGGATGGAGTGTGAACCTGAAAGCCCAACGTCGTGTGTGTGTGTGTGTGTGTGTGTGTGTGTGTGTGTGTAGTGTGTGTGTGTGTGTGTGTGTGTGTGTGCGTGCGCGCGCGCGTATG
>JABMCL010000572.1:467500-477500 GCA_018857735.1 Alviniconcha marisindica
GCTTACAGCACATCAGAGAGGGAGGAAGGGAGGACACGGGGTCATGGACTGGAGGATCTGGACACTTTTTCTCTGGTCTTACCCACCGCCGACCTTGCTCTCCGTCAACTCACGAGGTTGGCTTCACTGGTTGTGAAACCTCCGCCATGACAATGCAAATGATGATTAGATCTTGTAAACGACCCCATCAAAGCAAGATCGCACAACACAACTACTGTGAGAAGAAGAAGAAGAAGAAGAAGAAGAAGAAGAAGAAGAAGAAGAAGAAGAAGAAGAAGAAGAAGGAGAGGAGGAGGAGGAGGAGGAGGAAGAAGAAGAAGAAGAAGAAGAAGAAGAAGAGAGAGAGAGAGAGAGAGAGAGAGAGAGAGAGAGAGAGAGAGAGAGAGAGAGAGAGAGAGAGAGAGAGAGAGAGAGAGAGAGAGAGAGAGACAGACAGACAGACAGACAGACAGACAGACAGACAGACAGACAGACAGACAAAGAGACACAGAGAGAGACAGACAGACAGAGACAGACAGAGACAGATAGAGAGACAAAGAGACAGAGAGACAGAGAGATGTTAAATTAAACGGTGTCGATAACAGCTTGGGTTTTCACTGACTGCCTGCATGGTTACTTGGTTCGCTTACGTGTCTTTGATAAGGATTGGCAGACGAACAGACAGACAGACGCACAGGAACACACACATACATACACACACACACACACGCACGCACGCACGCACGCACACACACGCACGCACGCACGCACGCACGCACGCACGCGCAAGCACGCACGCACGCACGCACCCCCACACACACACACCACACACACACACACACACACACACACACACACACACACACACACACCACACACACACACACACACACACACACACACCCCACACAACACAGCAGAGCAGACGGAAAAACAGTCCACTTGAATAACATACAAAGTGAGAAAGAGAACGCACGCACGCACGCACCCCCCTACACACACACACACACACACACACACACACACACACACACACACACACACACACACACACACACACACACACACACACACACACACACAGAGACAAGCAGACGGAAAAACAGTCCACTTGAATAACATACAAAGTGAGAAAGAGAACATAAACAGAAAACGCAAACACTCAGTTAAAAAGAACACGTTTTGTATCAGACCACAGTACAAAACAAAACAACAATCAGCAAATGTTAGCAATGCACTTTTTTTCTTTTTTCTTTTTAAACCAACAAACGGAGAAAACAATAATTTTACAACAAAAGATATGAAGATCTGTCTGTCTGTCTGTCTGTCTGCCCATCTCATCTGTCTGTCTGTCTCTCTTCGTCTCTGTCTGCCTGTCTGTATCTCTCTGTTTCCTTCCCCGTATCTCTGAGCAGAACTGGGAAGAAGATCGTGTTTATCTGGGTTCCCGGCCATGTGGGCATTAGAGGCAATTCCGCTGCAGATTCCGCTGCCAAAGATGCCCTCGTTGGCGACATCGCGGTTGAGCTCATCCTCTTCTCAGACTTAAAAGCACGTACCAACTAATGTATATTACAACTGTGTTAGTCTGAGTCGGATGAGTTCCCGGAAAATAAATTACATAAAGTATTTCCAAGAGTGTGTTATTTGCCCTCGGAAAAACAGAAACGAAGACTGTGATGGCCCGGCCCGATTGCACATTGGTCATTCTTTCTTCACTCTCTCCTTTTTTTAATTTTATTGAAGGGTGAGGAACCGCCAGTGTGCATCGGATGTGATGAACGTTTAACTATAGAACACATTTTACTTAATTGTTCAGATTTGATTGAAACCGGAGAGAGCCATTTTACAGCTCAGTCAGCATGCGCTACGTGTTTTATTTGAAGAAATTTCAATGAAAAAGATTTGTAACTATTTGAAAGCAATAAAAAAGTTTTTTAAAAAAGTAAAAAGTAAAAAAGTAAAAGAAGAATTTAAGTTTTGTTATATCACAGATATAACGAAACCAAAAAACGTTAATTTCTTTTTTATAAAAAAAATTAACAAAAAATTAACCACCTTGTAAGTCTTTATAAAATCTGTATATATACCAGTTTTAGAGTGGACACATTTTTAACATTTACTGTGTGATAACATAATATGTCTCGCCCCGATACAACCGTAATGGTTGACTGGGCGTAAAACACCAAATTACTTACTTATTAAACTCTGTCGATCTCTCCTCTCTGTCGCTGTCTCTCCGTCTCTGTCTCTGTCTGTCTGTCTTTCTTATCGTTCTTTACGCTGTCACCAAGATGGAATAGAAGCTAGGTTTCACTATTATGGCCGTACAATCCGCAAACCATACATATACACAAAGCTGTCGATTCTGATCTTCTGTTAGCATTGCAGCTTCGAAGCTTATACGACCTGTGTGGACTTCTGAAGACCGGCTGTGTCCTTTATGACTAGCAATAAGGCTTTACGCTATTCAGTGCTAAATCCGATTATTTTATTTCTACATTTTTTAGGTTGTTTTTCTGCTGTTGCAATCGGTTCGAAGCTGCTCGCGCGCATCTGTTCCAACCGCGATAATCTCTCTCTCTTGCTCTGTCTCTCTGTCTGTCTCTGTCTCTCTCTCTATCTCTCTGTCTCTCTCTCCCTCTCTCTCTCCCTCTCTTTCTCTCTCTCTCTCTCTCTCTCTCTCTCTCTCTCTCTCTCTCTCTCTCTCTCTCTCTCTCTCTCTCTCTCTCTCTCTCTCTCTCTCTCTCTCTTTCACTCACTCATTCACGCCAATATGCATATAAATAATGCCTGTAATTTGATATTTATTCATCAGCAAGGACTAGTTGTTAGACAGGTTTTTGATTGAATCTAAACTACAATCCTTGTAAAATAAAGTTTTCGAGTTCGAGTTCGAGTTCTCTCTCTCTCCCTCCCCCCCCCCCCCCCCCTCCCCGCCCCCCCCTCCCCCATCCCTACCAGCTCCATGCATTTTTTTTTAGCCCGGATAGAGACACCAGTGTTTGTCGACGTTGTATGTCACCATGACATTTTGTCTACACAAATATTGTAAAAGGATATAACCTCTTATTAATTTTTACTTCATGTAAAGTTCTGAAACTTTGTGTCTTGTTTTGCTTTGTCTTGTTAAAAGACGATTTCTGTCTGTTTGTGTGCGTAACGATTTTCTTCTTCTGTTTCTCTTTGCCTGTGTGCTGATATCTGTTTCTGTCTCCATGTCTGCTGTCTGTCTGTCTCTGTCTCTCTGCCTCTGTCCGTCTCTCTCTCTCCCCCCCCCCCCTCTCTCTCTCTCTGCCTCTCTTTGTCTGTCTGTCTCTCTCTCTCCCCTCTATCTCTCCGTTTCTCTTCTCTCTTTCTCACCTCTCTCTCTTTCTCTGTCTCAGTGTCTGCATGTCTGTCTTTCTCACTGTCTTTCTCACTGTCTTTCTCACTCACCCCCCTCACCCCTGATGAGAATCAGAGCTGTAAAAGGTTGTGAAATGTAGGTCAGAATGTAGCCTTACCTGCTTCGTCCGCTGCCAGGAATTTCTTTGTTTTATTTCTATCTCCCTGGTCCATTCGAAGGCACTTGTTCCAGATTCTTTCTCTTACCTTTTCCTTGCCAGGCTAAAGGTACCATTACTGTGAATCACACGCTACTTCAATGCGTCTGATTTCATAAACTGTGTTTTCATCTTGTACTTTTCAGTCCCGCTGTGGGGTATTGCGAACGCAGAAATTAAGGTCCCCAGAACTGACAAAATTTAACGTTCTCCTCTTAAAGCCTGGAGTAGGTCAGAATATAACCACGTATGCTTCGCCCACTGCCAGGAATTTCTTCCTTGTCCTAATTTCGACCTTTCCGGTCCATTTTCCTTCATTCTTTTCCCCCAACTGCTCTGCTTACTTTTCATCTGCGTTTATTTTGGCTGACGCAGTTTCCCGTGTGTGCCCGGGGACTAAAGGAGGCCACCCTGCTGACAACCACAAGCGATCTAAGCATGTTTCCGTAGTGATCGAGTGCCTGTGTGTGAGCCGGTTTGGCCTAGCGGTAAGGCGTTAGGCTGGTAAGCAGAGGGACCTCGGTTCGATTCCGCTTCGGCTCTCCTTTCTCTTCAGAAGTTGTGGTTTGTGGACACCGTCTTGTGACTTTGTTCCTCACAATTAATGAAAATGGCTTTCACCGCTGCCCATCTTAATGCAGTAGTCATTCTGGTGGTGACAGTGTAGCGATAGGTATATAACCCCCCGCACCCACCATACCCCCTCACCCCTTCTCCCAGTCTCCAATAAGCCTTACGGTTTCTGTGGATGTTAAGCACCATGCTTACTTACTATCTGAGTACCTACGGAATATAAATAGGTACCAAAACGTGTGTTATTGTGCATTGATAGATGGACTGATGGTGGTTACTGCCATAAATAAAAATATTTGTTAAAAACAGAAAAGATAAAAAGAAGACGAAGAGTACGTTTCGCCTAGTAGTAAAACACTATAGACTGTAAAGTAGAGGACGTCAGGTCATCGTCTCTTCGGCTGTTCTTTCTCTTCAAAAGCTGCAGTTTATGGACTTTGTCTTGTGACTTCATCTTTCTCAGTTAATGAAACCCCCCCATTAAAATGGCTCTCGTCTGTTATATTCGCTATAGTGAATAAAAGAAAAAGTCACACACACGCGCGCGCACGCACGCACACACGCACGCACGCACACACGCACGCACACACACACATTCACGCACGCACGCACGCACGCACGCACAGCACGCACGCACACGACCACGCACCACACACACACCAACACACACACACACACACACACACACACACACACCACACATACACACACACAACATACACTCACGCACGAACGCACGCACGCAAGCACGCACACACGCACGCAAGCACTAATGCACACAACAACAACACACACACACATACAACACACACGCACGCGCTACACACACACACACACACACGTACACACACGCACGCAGCACGCTACACACACACACACACACACACACCACACCACACACACACCACACACACACACACACACACACACACACACACACCACACACACTCACACACACACAAACACACGCACGCACACACACACACACACACACGCACACGCACACACACACACCCACACACACAAACGCTCTCGTCGATGCCCACTTTAATGGAGCAATCATTCTGGTGGTGACAGTGTAGTGTTAGGTATACCCGCCCCCTTCACCCCCTCCCACCCCCTGTGATCTCTGTCCCCGCAATTAGGTCTGCATCTGCAGAGCACGTGTTTGCTAGCCTTGTAGATTTATACGTCGTTAAAATATGTGTATACCGTGACCACGAAGTAAAACAGCCAAGTTCCTGTATGTCTGTGGCATAGACGATTAAACGTCTGATGTCTTATGTCGGAATAAATCGCCGTGATATAACTGCACTGGTTGACAGGACGTAAAACACCAATTTACTTGCTATGTCGGAATATACAGCATACTGAAGTAAAAACAACCAATGTTATGCGAAATTAACCGGAAGTTGCACCTTGCGAAATTAACCGGAAGTTGCGAAATTAACCGGAAGTTGCACCTTGCGAAATTAACCGGAAGTTGCACATGCGAAATTAACCGGAAGTTGCACGTGCGAAATTAGCCGGAAGTTGCACAGCAACACGTTAATTTGAAGTCTTGTTGGGGATCTTTTGCCCACCTGCACAAAACCATTAGGACAGGGCTGGTGTCTTTAAGCTCATGATGACTCTATTTTGATATTTATGAGGCTTGCTTTGGCCTTCTTAGCTGTTAGCGTCTTAAACTTCTGGCACATGAATGAAGGAAAGCTTTGGGATAATAAAGTTGCAGCTGCATGTGTTTTCCTTTCTGCTCAACTGATGTCACACCCACTCACACACGCCTCGTGAAACTGCATTGGCCAGACAGCTAATAGTGAAATAAGCACGCAGATGCATGTCTTGTAGTATTGACCCAGCTGACACAACTTGTTAGAGGCAGCGCGGTTTCTAGCTCTTGTTGTTGTTGTTGTGTATTTATTTTTCTCCCCAGTCGGCTCATAAACTGACGCGTTAAGAACAGGTTTTCTGGCAGTAAGTCTATGCTGTCGTGCTTCGTCATATAAGAATTCCGTATCTGTCTGCTTTTACTTTTGACCCCTGCACGAATGTCTGGATTTACGTGTATCCTGATTGCCAGAAGATTCCGCCTGCAAGTCAAAGGATGTGATTTGTTTTTAATTTTTATATATATATATATACATTTTGCTCTTTAGTATTCAGCGCTTGGGAGTGGCCATATGCGTCACCCTCTCTCTATAGTTTTGTCATCTGTTGCCTTTCAAAAGGATCGTAAGCTCGTCTCTTCACGGTGGATCATCAGCTGCTCTAGGCGTACTCTCCCTGTGGCAGGTTGCCCTAGTTCTGATAATGGCTCTCACTTTAACAACAACAACAACAACAACAACAACAAACAACCAAAACGACAAGCAGCAGTAGCAGTAGTAACAGCAGAAGCAAAAGCAACAACGACACACACACACACACACACACACACACACACACACACACACACACACACACACACACACACACACACACACACACACACACACACACACACACACACACACACGCACACACACACACACACACACACACACACACACACACACACACACACACACACACACACACACACACACACGCGCGCGCGCGCGCGCACCGCACCACCACCACCACACCACACACAAACAAACAAAGAAACAAAAAAACAAAAAAAACACCGACTATATCAGTTTAACTTTTTCCGCGCTTGGCAGTTGTTTCTAGCCGTTGCCATTTAAAAATAAATGTAGTCAGTATGCTCGTGTGTGTGTGTGTGTGTGTGTGTGTGTGTGTGTGTGTGTGTGTGTGTGTGTGTGTGTGTGTGTGTGTGTGTGTGTGTGTGTGTGTGTGTGTGTGTGTGTGTGTGTGTGTGTGTGAGCGAGGCTTTTATTTTCACTGCAAAGTAAGAACATTCGCCATTTTTCTGGAAGCCGTACTGAAATTATTTTCAAATTATTTTCTCTGAGAACAAAACGAAACGGGAAAGAACTAATGGAAAAGCGCCAAAGCGGTGACGGAACAAGTGTTCCTGTCGAGATATAAATCTGAACCCGGAATAGTGGAGTCATCTGTTTCCAAAGATCTTCTGCATACTGCCAGCATTGCCACTCCAGTCGCTGGTCTGCGGCGAAAAACTTAAAATACTCTAACTTTCCTAAAAATACTACATTTTGTTTTACAGTGTACTCTTATCTGTATCTGAGTGCAAAAAAGTCTGTCGCCCTATGTGTCTCATGGGCTAAAGCATAGCAACAGAGCGAAAGGTTATAAGCTCCACCTTTTATAGTTACGGTCCTACAAGCTTTCCATCTGACCGTCAAGTTGTCCCGCGTTGACCGACCGACAGACCGGCGAAATTCACAGCGTAGTCTGATTCCAGCGTTAAAGACAGTTCAAGCTGCCTCATTTGATTGCTGCTGACATCTCTCCATGGCAGTCACCAATGAACGTGGGGCCATAACTTACTGTAAAAGTTGTTTTCCGAATCCTTAGGTCTTTCTGTTGCTAATTTTTTTTTAGGCTGTGACGCAAACACGGCGACCACTGTAAGGGGGTTTCCCACGGGATATCATTATTTATAACGTTCTGATTGGCTGAACTGGCTCAAATGACTGGCAGCCATGAGTGAGTGAGTGAGTACATTTTGCTTTACATCCACAGAAGCGAGATGGCTTATTAGGGACGGGGACGGGGGAGGTGGGGGGGGGGGGGGGGGGGGTAGGGGGGGAGTGAAGCGTCGACCGCGGATACCGCCCGAAAAAGACCGGAGAGACCGTGGACCGCCGCCAGAACAATGGAAGTGTTAAGGCGGTGTCCCCTCGCCATTGCCCAGCGACTTGTGCACCGCGCAATTATTGCTGTTTCAACTGCCGTGCTGGGCAGAGTCACAAGGATAATGTCCGTTGCACTGCTGTTGAGGAACAACTCGAAGCGAAAGAAGTCCAACTTTCGCAGCCCAGCTCCACCTCCCTGCTCATGCTCTCCTCTGGGCTAACTTGAGGGTCCAGCTCCACCTCCCTCTTCTAGATCTCACCTGGAACCTTCTATGGGGGCCATAAATATGGCGACCATTTTACGGGTTTTTTTAGTGAGCCGGTTTGGCCTAGCAGTAAGGCGGTAGGCTGGTAGGCAGAGGGACCTCGGTTCGAATCTGCTTCGGCTCTCCTTTCACTTCCCAAAGTGTGGTCTGTGGACACTGTCTTGTGACTTTGTCCCTCACAATGAATGAAACATTAAAATGGCTTTCATCACTGCCCATCTTGATGCAGGAGTCATGCTGGTGGCGGCAGTGTAGCGATAGGTATAATGGTCTCCCTCTCCCCCACCTCCATAAACCCTTTCCCCCCTTCTCCCCGTCCCTAATAAGTCTTATGTTTTCTGTGGACGTTAAACACCATGTTTACTTACTTCACCTCCATACCGCCCCATTCTCCCCGTCCCTAATAAGCCTTGTGGTTTCTGTGGACGTTAAGCACCATGTTTACTTACCTCCATACCCCCCCTTCTCCCCGTCCCTAATAAGTCTTATGGTTTCTGTGGACGTTAAGCACCATGTTTACTTACCTCCATACCCCCCCCCCCCCCCCACCGCCCCCTTCTCCCCGTCCCTAATAAGCCTTATGGTTTCTGTGGACGTTAAGCACCATGTTTACTTCGCTGGCAGCCATAAATATGGCGACCATTTTACGGGGGTTTGGCGCGGGGAATTATTTATAACGCTCTGATTGGCTGAATTGGCTAAGATGGGCGACAGCCCATAAACATGGCGACCACTCTAAGAGAGTTTCGCACGGGGGAATTATTTATAACGTTTTGATTGGCCGAACTGGCTCAGTTGACTGGCAGCTAGCCCATCTCCCTCTTTTGTCAATCAGTCCATTGGCTCTTCAAAAATTGGAAACAAACATGACCGACAAAATAACTCGCTCGCCACACAAAACGCACAGCCTGCAACAAATCACATAAATCATAACGCGTAGCCTGCAACAAACACCTAAATCATAACGCGCAGCCTGCAACAAACACTAAATCATAACGCGCAGCCTGCAACAAATCACATAAATCATAACGCGTAGCCTGCAACAAATCATATAAATCATAACGCATGGCCTACAACAAATTACATACAACCTTTTATGTGTTTGGATCTTGTTTTAGAACGCTTGCAGTCGTTATTGTTTCAGATTTTTCTACAACAAATCACTTCTCCTTTTCCAGTACATTCGGGTCAATTAACCGTTTGATCTTTGCCCTTAAAGAGGCATTTTTGTACAGAATACATGTGCCCACTGTTATGTGGTGGTGTCTCATTAAAGGCCGTTTATTCTTATCCCTTTTTGTGCGCACTGGTCAACGCTGGACACGCTTTAAAAGCGACGTCAAGGAAACACATGAGGTAGAGTGTGAAGCTCTTACGAGCGTTCCCGATCGTGTAGCTGCCTTGCTGAATAACAACAACCAACAACTCCCGGCACTGACGGCTCTGAAATCAGTAGCTGTCTCATTTTTCTCAAGATATATTTGAACTGAATTGCGTCTCTTGAAACTCTGCCTGAGTTGTGAAGACCTTTTTCTTCTTTCCTTCTTTCAATTTGAAAAGCAAGCATTCATTTGAATAGGGAAAGACATTTCACTTCATGCTACAGTAAAACTGGAAGAAGAAGACGAAAAGAAAAGAAGGAGGAGGACGAGCGGGACAATGAAAATGAGAAGCAGAAGAAGAAGTTGATGAAGAATGAAAGACAGAAGAAGAGGAGGAAGAGGGGGGGGGGAGGTGGGGAGGAAGAAGAAGAAGAAGAAGAAAAAGAGGAGGAGGAGGAGGAGGAGAAGAAGAAGAAGAAGAAGAAATAGAAGAAGGATGGAGAAGAAAACGATTTCTGCTTGAACAGCACATTCTCAGCTACACAATTAC
>JABMCL010000572.1:487500-490000 GCA_018857735.1 Alviniconcha marisindica
GATGGGAGTGTGTGCGGGGGGTGTCTAGTTGTTCTCAACACACAAGGGAGTTATTTAGCTCCAAAAACACAACAGGTTCAGAATAACGCTATTTTAGTAGGACAAAACACAACATGCGAATTTTCGGGGTGATCCCCTTTATCAAGCTATAAAACGACACTTAAACAACAGTTAGTTAAACGGTGAAAAACGACGAAAAATGAGATGGAGAGCTAATCCACTTATCTTTTATTGGTTGAGCTATGTCCAGCGATCGGAAGAATGTAAAGGATTTAACAGATGATTTCCGGAAGTAACCGGCGAAGATAATTTGACAGTGTTTTCATACTCTGGGAGAGTGAATTCCCCTGAATGGAGGCGGCAGCGGAGAAGAGCCGATCTGCGACAGTTTTAGATCTTCAGGCATAGACCTATTATAATTTATACTAGATTACCAGCTCGGGGAACCTAATCCGATCTGCATGTTCCTCACGAACGGTGAGTGCTTGATCGCATTTCTGATGCTTTTTTGCCTTTTGTTTACGGGTATCCGTGATCTTGCCCACGTGCTCACTGTACCCCCAACAAAAGCGTGCCTACTCTGCGCTACACCCGCAGGCATTGACCTATATATACAGGTACATGCCCGTAGGCACTTACCGAGTGCAGTCCCTTGGATTTCCGAAGATCGTCTATTAGCGCTCGGAAGACGTCACTCAAACACGACAACAAACACCTGAGTCGACTACGGTAGCCTGACTCTCACCTGGCATGCAGGTAAATACAAGGTACATAAACTCTGACGGTCAGGAGGAGGAGGAGGAGGAGGAGGAGGAGAATGAGGTATTCTCATGTTTATAATGTTTTTGCCTCAAGTCAGATCTACAAACTGAGTCTGAACACATAATACGTGCTATGAAAGGATACAGTCACTCATTCATAACCACATGCCAATGTGCGCAGTGAGTCTGCTCGAGAGCAGAGAATAGCGCTATATAAAAGCTATGAATAATAATAATAATAATAAAACTCTACCAGAGGTACATCATCTAGTTTCGCTCATTAACAAGAAAGGCGTTACATTTTAATATTTCAACAGTTTACTCAATTATCTTTTGAAGTGTTTCCGTACTCGACAAATATATTTGAAACACACGCACGAGTTGATTGTGCCAGACTGAATAATTACTACGTCCGCTGGCAGCGAGAGGGTTAAACGTGACGGCGACGGGCTCGGTGTCTACATGATAACGGAAGTACCGCGCCGGGAAAGTTAAATATAACCATAATGCAATGGATCCTAAAAAGCAGCGATGTCTTGTTGACAGAACAGCCTCGGTTTTTCAAGATGAGCTGTCGGAAGCCATAAAGCTTCCGTATAAATTCTCTACCCCTCCTCTCTGAGCCGCCCTTCTGAAAAGCAAAGAGAAGAAGAAGGAGAGAGAGAGAGAGAGAGAGAGAGAGAGAGAGAGAGAGAGAGAGAGAGAGAGAGAGAGAGAGAGAGAGAAGAAGAAGAAGAAGAAGAAGAAGAAGAAGAAGAGGCGAGAGAGAGAGAGAGAGAGAGAGAGAGAGAGAGAGAGAGAGAGAGAGAGAGAGAGAGAGAGAGAGAGAGAGAGAGAGAGAACTAATCTTTTGGTCCACCACCCACACATGTGACTTCATAAGCTACTGATTTACTGCCTGCTTATTTTTGTCTTTCTCGTTCTAGTTAATATCGGTTTACCCATCCTCCTTCTCCTCCTCCACCTACTACTACTGCTAATGCTACTGCTACTACCAATAAAACAACGGTAACGACATTGAGTACAACAAAAATGACGACGACAACGTTGATGACAGAAGTAGTAGTAATCGCATTTGACAAACAAACACTGTCGGAAGTCGACACACATAGAAGAAGAAAAAGGAGGAGGAGGAGGAGGAGGAAGAGGAGGAGGAGAATGAGGTATTCTCATGTTTATAATGCTTTTGCCTCACGTCAGATCTACAAACTGGTATTCTCATGTTTATAATGCTTTTGCCTCACGTCAGATCTACAAACTGGTATTCTCATGTTTATAATGCTTTTGCCTCACGTCAGATCTACAAACTGGTATTCTCATGTTTATAATGCTTTTGCCTCACGTCAGATCTACAAGCTGAGTCTGAACACAAATGCAACACGGAAAATACCGCAACATACCCGAAAGGATACACACCTTTATACTCAAGCAAAAGAAAAACGCATACAACTAAAAACCTGGCTGCACTGCTATATTTGCTGGTTGTATGCTCATAATGTATAACTGAGTGATGCATGCTAGTGTGCGTCTGGCGCTATGAACACGCTATGTTTTGTGTGGAAATGTTCATGTATTAAATTTCACTCATTCATTCATGCCTGTATGTATATAAATGATTCCTGTAATTTTATATTTACTCATCAGTAGCTTAGCAAGGACTAGTTGTTAGACAGGTTTTTGACTGAACCTAAACTACAATCCTTGTAAAATAAAGTTTTCGAGTTCAGAATTTATTTATT
>JABMCL010000572.1:495000-500000 GCA_018857735.1 Alviniconcha marisindica
CACGACGGTCATACACACACACACACACACACACACACACACACACACACACACACACACACACACACACACACACACACGCACGCACGCACGCACACACACACATATACACACCCACACCTACACAAGGAAACACACACATGTTCACCAATCAGTCCCCCAGCGCCCACTCAACCACGCATTACAGTCAGTGAAGTTCTAATACTATCCACAAAAAAACCCACACTCTCTCCCTTTGACTCTCTCCACCCCTCCCCCCAACTTGCCTAGCTCTCACCTGCCTCCTCCCCATGCCCCATATGCCCACCCCATATGCTTTCGTTTTACCATGGACGTACAAACATAACTGATGTAAGTTCACCGATTTTTACCGTGGCGCAGTGTCTAGTCGAATCTGTGTCACAAGCTAAATATAGCTGAGATAATAATGCTGTACTTCGAGTAACATTCTGGGAAGTTCAGATCTTCAGCTGTTGCTAGCTTGTAACCAGATGTAACCACACGTGACATGACGTAGTGTATACACGACCTAGATTTTTGAAAGGACTCCCTAGTGAGCCGGTTTTGGCCTAGCGGTAAGGCGTTAGGCTGGTAAGCAGAGGGACCTCGGTTCCAATCCGCTTCGGCTCTCCTTTCTCTTCAAAAACTGTGGTCTGTGGACACTGTCTTAATTGTGACTTTGTCTCTCGCAATTAATAAAACATTAAAATGGCTCTCATCACTGCCCATCTTAAAGCAGGAGTCATTCTGGTGGTGACAGCGTAGCGATAGGTATATAATCTCCCTCTCCCCCCACCTCCGTACCACCTTCCCCACCTTCTCCCCGTCCCTAATAGGCCTTACGGTTTCTGTGGACGTTAAGCGCCATGTTTACTTACTTACTTAAAGGGCTCCCAGACTGCGTCAAGTAGCGGCACAGCGTAGCAGAGTAGTCATCAGGCGCTTGCACCTAACGTGAGCCCGAAGCACAAATTACAAAGGCAATAAGGTCAGCAAAAGTGTATATACACCACCTAGAGCGCATGATACAGTGACTGAAGGATGAGGATGAGGATGAGAACCGATGATGCTGTGGAGGTATATTTCGATTCGAGGCTACTTGACAGGACCGCAGACCGGGCTTTTTAATCACGGTGATCACGCTAAGTCTTTATTTTTTTTCTTTTCAAACCGGTGTCACATCTTCCAGACACACAAAAGGTTCAAAAGAACGTTATTTATTAGGGCAAAACACAACCTGCAAACTTTCAGGGTAACCCCCTTTATCAAGCCACAAAACGATACTGATAATTATCAGTTAAACGGTGAAAAACGATGAAAAATGAGATGGAAAGCTTAAACCACTTGTCTGTTTTGGGTTGAACTGATTGTCAAGCGGATTTTGATGTTGATAATGTACAGCGCCGCGAGCTTGTAAATGTTTACGGGGTATAGCGCTTTATAAGAGTTATTATTACTATTATTATTAACTATGTCGTTTTTCTGTCCTGTGCCTCTGTAGGTCGATGTGACAGCTACAAGGTGGCAAAAGTGGTTCACGGAAACCGGTCAGATGATTACTGTAAACGGTCAGATACACGATCAGCACATGATGCAGAGACTGAAGAATGAGGATGAAGAGAACCGATACTACTGCTTCTTTTTTTCCTTTTTTTTTTTTTTTTTTTTTTTGGAACGGGTCAAACAAAATAACAGTCTGACCGACTGCGGATTTATTTTCCGGTATGTGCTGACCTTGACCGGTAAAATACCGGAAATTACCAGCTAACGCGAACCCTAAGTGACGATCTTAATCATACCGGTGTTATTCTGGCCAGAAAACTGCAGCGCCTGCAGAAACGGTATTGGCCAAGTGAATATTTTGTTACGATAACTACCAAAGACACATCCGTGACCGAAATAAACTAGACTCTCCTACGTGATTCAGGCCTTAATTCCCACTGGGCCTAATGTCAGTCGCTCTCAAACTCCAAGCACTGGTTCACGACATCTTTCCTCCAACCACTGCCGTAACTGATTACGCCATAGTCAGCTAACGGGCAAGTTTTTTTTAGGGTGCCCAAATGGGAGTGTGTTTGTAACAGACAACTCAAATTACTGCACCAGGCGTTTCTTTTACAACCGCCCACGTTGCTTACGTCAGCACAAATAAAACGCAGATCGTTTGAATCGAGACTGAACTTCTTCTTTTCTTCTTCTTCTTCTTCTTCTTTACCCGGGGCAGGCGCGCCTCGTGTTTACATGCGTGCATGGACGCTATTTTGCTTCAACTGTCTTACTAGTATCAAAACCTTTCGGAGGGCGCTGACAGCGTCGGTGGACAGCTGCGCGGAGATAAAGAGTGCCCCTTCAGTAGCGTAACCGATTCTGGCAGAGCCTGGAGGAAGGTGCCGGGAAGTGATGCTCAGAGTGCGTGTCACTCCCAGACGTGGGTAAGCAGCCCGCCGTCACGGCCCACAAATCTGTGACAGCTCTGCTGGATTTGAACCCTTGATCCTCCGATCAGAGTACTCGAAGCGGTATAACCTTACTTACTGGAGAAAAGGTAGACCGGAGACCGGTTACGGTGAGGGTTAGTTAGTTATAGTTAGTTGGTGCTTTGAGCCCAGTCAACCAGAAAGGGTTATATCGGGGCTAAAAACGAACTGGGGTTTATCTCCTAGTTTTACGGTGAGCGACTATTGCTTACACTCCAAGCCTTGTTTTCCTGCACCTTTCTTTCAAACTCTGCCAGAATTTGTTACGCCACTGAAGGGGCACTCTTTATCTCCACTTCTATCTACCCCATGACGTTGTCAGCGCTCTCCCAAATGGTGGGTACTAATTGGACTGGAAGCAACATAGCTGGCGTCGAAGCACGCACGTAAACACGAGGCGCGTCCGTCCGGGTTGAGAGAGAGAGAGAGAGAGAGAGAGAGAGAGAGAGAGAGAGAGAGAGAGAGAGAGAGAGAGAGAGAGAGAGAAGAGAGACAGACAGACAGACAGACAGACAGACAGACAGACAGACAGACAGACAGAGAGACAGCACGAGAGAGAGAGAGAGAGAGAGAGAGAGAGAGAGAGAGAGAGAGAGAGAGAGAGAGAGAGAGAGAGACACACACACACACACACACACACACACACACACACACACACACACACACACACACACACACACACATATACACAGACAGACAAGAGTTCCAAACGGTTTTGGTTTTATTCGTGCTGTGTAAGCAACGTGGTCGGTTATAAAAGAAACAGCTGATACAGTCAGAGTTACATATGTCACACATTTACTACCATTCTGAGCACCAACGAAAAACCGCCAGTTACCTGACAATTTTCGGCCACTTGTGTCGTGAAAACATTACGGCAATGGTTGTTGCAGGAATGATGTCGTACACCAGAAAAGAACCGCCTGATATAATCCGAGTTGTCTGTTACAAAAGTATCATTTTCGTCGCGACAAAGTTTACGTGTTTAACGCGACAAAAGACGAGTTTTGTCGCGACAAAAGTGTGCTTGTCGGGACAAAATTTTGTCGCGACAAATTTACGTTTGTCGCCACAAAATATTTTTGTCACGACAAATAGTTGTCGCAACAAACATAATTTTGTCGCGACAAAAGACATGTTTTATGCGAAACCTGTGTCGCGACAAAATTATGCAGGTATCATTTTTGTCGCGACAAACACGTGTTTGTCACGACAAATATTTTTCATGAGAAACATATTTTTGTCGCAACAAACATACAAACACGTGTTTGTCGCGACAAAACTTTGTCCCGACAAAAATGATACTTGTGGCAGCTCGCCAATGATACAAATCCCAACGAACTGTCTACGAAGTGCCAGTTTTCGGCGACCTGTGGCGTAAAAAGATTATGGCACAGATTGGAGGAAGAGTGTCATGTTAAGCCAGTGCTAGGAAGTTGGGGTTATCGCAGTGTATTGATATACTCTACATCCACTCTCGTGTGGCAGACAGGGCGGGTGGGAGAGACAGACAGACAGGCAGGCAGAGAGAGAGAGAGAGAGAGAGAGAGAGAGAGAGAGAGAGAGAGAGAGAGAGAGAGAGAGAGAGAGAGAGAGAGAGAGAGAGAGAGAGAGAGAGAGAAGAGAGAGAGAGAGAGAGAGAGAGAGAGAGAGAGAGAGAGAGAGAGAGCGAGGAGGAGAGAGAGAGGAGAGAGAGAGAGAGAGAGAGAGAGAGAGAGAGAGAGAGAGAGAGAGAGAGAACTCGAAAACTTATTTTACAAGGCAGGCAGGCAGGCAGAGACACGCAGCAGGCAGGCAGCAGGCAGGAGAGAAGAGAGAGAGAGAGAGAGAGAGAGAGAGAGAGAGAGAGAGAGAGAGAGAGAGAGAGAGAGAGAAGAGAAGAGAGAACTCGAACTCGAAAACTTATTCAAGGCAGGCAGGCAGGCAGGCAGACAGCAGGCAGGCAGGAGCAGAAAGAAGACAGAGAGAGAGAGAGAAGAGAGAGAGAGAGAGAGAGAGAGAGAGAAGAGAGAGAGAGAGAGAGACAGAGAGCAGACAGAAGAGACAGAGACAGAGAAGAGAGACAGAGAGACAGAGAGACAGAACAGAGAGAGGACAGACAGAAGAGAAGAAAAGAAGACAGACGAAGCAGTCAGAGTAATGAGGCAGACAGAGAGACAGAGTTCTAGCACAAACAGAGAGTTTACAGATCAAGAAGACAACGACAGATAGAAACAGACAAGTCAGAGTTCATATGTACAAACTACGCATTTGCTGAGCACACATACACATTTACCACCATCCAAAGAAAAACCGCCACAATTAGCTGACAATTTTCGGCCACCTATGGCGTAAAAACATTACGGCAGCGGTTGTTGCAGGAATGATGTCGTACACCAGAAAAGAAACGCCTGATAAAATCCGAGCTGTCTGTTACAAAAGTATCATTTTTGTCGCGACAAAGTTTACGTGTTTGACGCGACAAAAGACCAGTTTTGTCGCGACAAGTGTGCTTGTCGGGTCAAAAGTTTTCTCGCGACAAAT
>JABMCL010000572.1:505000-507500 GCA_018857735.1 Alviniconcha marisindica
ATAAAATGAGGCGTTCTATCAGAGTTCAAATACTGAAAACATGGACGATTTAAAAAAATTGTGTTAAGGAAGAAGAAGAAGAAGAAGAAGAAGAAGAAGAAGAAGAAGAAGAAGAAAGAAAGAAAGAAAGAAGAAGAAGAAGAAGAGGAAGAAGAAAGAAAGAAAGAAAGAAAGAAGAAGAAGAAGAAGAAGAAGAAGAAGAAGAAGAAGAAGAAGAAGAAGAAGAAGAAAGAAAGAAAGAAAGAAAGAAGAAGAAGAAGAAGAAGAAGAAGAAGAAGAAGAAGAAGAAGAAGACAATTGCGCAGCAAACTTCACAGAGGAAATTAGTTCTGACACCGAAAACCTGTCGAAGAAGATCAGATTTTTCTTCGGGCGTTTTAAGCTTACTTGCACAGAGTAGCAGGCATTTTTGGAGAGTGTCTGGTCTCTGCCGACTGCTACTCAACATTGTCAGATTGCTCTGCGAACCCATGTTTATCTCGAGGGTCGGTATCAGCCGTTACGCCAGGATAAACAGGTAACGCTCAAACGAAGAGGGTTGTGTACAAGCTGTATTACCTTTCACGCGTGGCTTTTTGATTTCACGCTCTATTGACAAACGGTGTTTTTTCCCCTCTCTCGATTGAAGAGAGATTGGGTCGTTTCCAACAAGGGTGTGTGTGTGTGTGTGTGTGTGTGTGTGTGTGTGTGTGTGTGTGTGTGAGAGAGAGAGAGAGAGAGAGAGAGAGAGAGAGAGAGAGAGAGAGAGAGAGAGAGAGAGAGAGAGAGAGAGAGAGAGAGAGAGAGAGAGAGAAAGGGTCACGTCCTTACACCACAACCTTTGAAGACAAGAGCCAAAGCAGACTCGGTTAAGACAGTCGTGTTCATAATCCGCCACTTTAGAAGAGAGAGGACAGCCAAACGAACTCGGATAAGACAGTCATGTCCATAACCTCTGAAGAGAGAGGACAGCCAAACGGACTCGGATAAGACAGTCATGTCCATAACCTCTGAAGAGAGAGGACAGCCAAACGAACTCGGATAAGACAGCCATGTCCATAACCTCTGAAGAGAGAGGACAGCCAAACGAACTCGGATAAGACAGTCATGTCCATAACCTCTGAAGAGAGAGGACAGCCAAACGAACTCGGATAAGACAGTCATGTCCATAACCTCTGAAGAGAGAGGACAGCCAAACGAACTCGGATAAGACAGCCATGTCCATAACCTCTGAAGAGAGAGGACAGCCAAACGAACTCGGATAAGACAGTCATGTCCATAACCTCTGAAGAGAGAGGACAGCCAAACGGACTCGGATAAGACAGTCATGTCCATAACCTCTGAAGAGAGAGGACAGCCAAACGAACTCGGATAAGACAGTCATGTCCATAACCTCTGAAGAGAGAGGACAGCCAAACGAACTCGGATAAGACAGCCATGTCCATAACCCCTGAAGAGAGAGGACAGCCAAACGGACTCGGTTAAGACAGTCGTGTCCATAAACCACAGCAACAACAACAACAGCTTATGATGACGATGAATGAATAAAATTTTGTTTAAACCAACAGAGAGCCGAAACGGACTCAAACCGACATCTGCCTGCGTGCTAACCAGCTAGCCAACGCTTTACCGCTAGGCTAGACTAGCTCACAATCTCACTGGGGCGAGAGACAGGAAAGCGAGGCACCTGCTACAGCAGTCAGACTCATCGTTTCCTGTTCAGGCCGCCTAAGCTTATCTGTTACCTGGGGCCGGTTCCAGAGCAGCTAATACGGGCCCAAGGGGAAGTACTCAGGCGAAACCAGTTTTCGTTTACCGCCTTGTAATAAATAAAGGTCGACGTTCGCGTCGAGTCGTGACTGGCTTTATTAGCCACTGTGCACATGGTGGAATTAATGAAAAGCCTTAATTAATGACACTGATTAACCCCTTCACTGCCATGATGACAGTTGAAAACGACCAATAAAAGTCTGAAATTGGAACCCTTAAGCGTTTCTGTCTTCTTTTTCGCACTGGGATGTGAAATGCATTTCACCAATACCCGTAACATTGGAAGTAGATTCAATTCAATTCAAAAAACTTTAATCATCCCACAAGGGGCAATTATGTTCATCGTAGGACCAGAAAATATACTGTTTGCAGACGGGTCCGTACATCTTTCAGCCCGGAAATTTGACAGACTGGGGCAGTGAAGGGGTTAATGAATTAATGTAAATTAATGAATACCTTTGCTACGAGGGCAGACTTCTATAGAGCATGGATCAAAAGTATCTGCTCTGCAGCGGGAAGTAATTGTAAAAGGGGCAGGTCACTACCTGAACCTGACTAATAAACAATATTGTATTGTCATTTTCCGAAATGGTCACCCAGTTACTTAAAATGTTTTTACCACAGTTAGAGATTGGAGATGCAAAAGCAGCAACAGAACAGCAACTCCAAACAGAAAATGCAACAGTAACAATGCAGCAGAGAGAGAGAGAGAGAGAGAGAGAGAGAGAGAGAGAGAGAGAGGAGAGAGAGA
>JABMCL010000572.1:517500-520000 GCA_018857735.1 Alviniconcha marisindica
TCTTGGTCAATGTAAATAGAAACTCGGCTCACGAAACTGTTACAGACACAGTGGATGAGACGTACGGGCCACATACTCAGTGGGTTCCCTAGAGTGCATGCCGTTTAAGAATGGGAGCGGGTTTTCCACAGAAGGATTATCCACCAGGTGTTGCCCTTTACTATCTACAGCCAATGCTTAAATCGCCTGTCTGATCTTCAAAGGAAATTTTAAAAAAATTAAAAAATCTGGGTATAATGTTCTGGACCAGACCAGCTTTTTTAATAGATTTTGTTTTTTGTTTTGTTTTTACGGTATATCAGAAATCGGTCATTGATACCATGGTTCTCCAAGCACGTCTCTCGCAAGGTCTAGATCGCCTAGCCGCCTACGCCTGACCTTTCTTTCTTTTCTTTCTTTTCGTTCTGTTTTGCTTGTTGGTCGGTTGTTTTGTCGTGTTCAGTTCTTTGATATATGTCTCACGCTCTCAACCGCGAAAGGTCATATTATTTCAGAGCGAATCAAAATTCATCAAATCATTAATTAAAGTCTGAATCTCTGTTCATAACGTTCGTGATTACGTGTGAAGAGGGATCATGAAAAATGAAGTTGAATAAACCATGATGGCAGAAACCCTGGTAGTATGTGTAGCACTCGAAGCTATTTTTATTCTGATCTAACGCATGTTGAACCGAAAAAGTCTTTGAAGGCTCTGGCATATTAGAAGAGGGCACCGCAATGTTTGAACCTGCTGTACCGGGGCTGCTACAAAGCTGACAGACCCCGTAAAATGAATAGGTATATTGGTATAGGTGTAAGTAGGTGTTTATGGACAGGACATTTTTCACGAATGTCCGTGAAGATTACCTTTTCAAGGGAACGTCGGACTTGAAATGTCTACTGCGGTTGGCATATTCCTCCCTCCCCCTCCCCCTCACACTCACAAAAACAACACCCCACCCAAAACACACACACACACACACACACACACACACACACACAAAACACATAAAACACACAACCCCACATACACACAAAAAAAACACACACACCACATACCACAAAACCCCAAAACACCATCCCCAAAAACCCCCCCAAAAAAAAAAAGAGAGAGAGAGAGAGAGAGAGAGAGAGAGAGAGAGAGAGAGAGAGAGAGGCAGGCAGACAACGAAGGGAAAAAGGGGAAAGAGAGAGAGAGAGAGAGAGAGAGAGAGAGAGAGAGAGAGAGAGAGAGAGAGAGAGAGAGAGAGAGAGAGAAAACCCCGAAAAAAAGAAAAAAAAGAAAGGAAAAGGAAAAAAAAAGAAGGGGAAGGGGAGAGAGAGAGAGAGGGAGGGAGGGGGAAGAAAAAAGGGGAGAGACAGACAGAAAACAGAGACAGGAGAGAAAAGGGGAGGAGAGGAGGAGGAGGAGAGAGAGAGAAGAGAGAGAGAGAAGAGAGAGAGAAGAGAGAGAGAAAACACACACACACACACAACAAACAGAGGAGAAGGGGAGGAACAAAAGAGGACAGCCCCCCCGCCCCTTTCCCCTGAATAACGTTCCTGGCCCCCCCTCCCCGCGTAACGACCCGAGGAAAAAGGAAATACATCCAACAGCGCTCGCCGACAGCCCATCACCCCCACCCGCTTAATCCCCGAATGCATCACCACCATACCCACCCCCCCACCACCCCCCCCACGTTCCACCACCGCATACCCCCCCCCCCCACCCCACCCCTCCACCCAACCGCCCCAAATCACCACCGACAACCGCGCAGACAATGAGGCACGCAAGGACGGAGGGAGGGGAGAACAAAACCTGTCACACGAGGCAGTGCGGTTTTAGTGAACTAGGGCCACTGTACTCCTCCTAGATTTCCCCCCCCCCCCCCCCCCCCCCCCCCCACCCCCCCACCCCCGCCCCCATCACCCCTACACCCCGGCCGGTGGGTGTGAAGTTGAAGTGTCGCTTTTCGTCCACAGAAACCGAGGCTAATTTTTGGGACGGGGGGGACGGGCCCCCCCGATTTTTACACAGCTCCCGACCTCTGAACCGGTTCTTCGTTCCCCAAAGAATGGGGCTTAGGGGGGACGGACGGCCACCCGATTTTTCAAAGCTCCGAACCTTGATTGTCCGGATTTGAACCTGTTTTATTCCTCCGTTTCTACAACGGCGGCGATTGGCGGCGAATGCCCAATCGGGGCCCTGGCGAGACGATGTATCTCGGGTCCCGTCTGGATTGACAGGTGTTTTTTTTCCCTCTTAAAAAAATATGTTTTATGAAATATTAAGGGTCATTCCGAGCTGTGTGTGTGTGTGTTTGGCGGGTGGTGCGGCGTGTGTGGGTGTGGGCTGGGAGTGGTGTGAGAGGTGTGTGTGGGGGGGTGTGTGTGTGTGTGTGTGTGTGTGTGTGTGTGTGTGTGTGTGTGGTGTGTGTGTGTGTGTGTGTGTGTGTGTGTGGGGGAGAGGAGAGAGAGAGAGAGAGAGAGAGAGAGAGAGGGGAGAGAGAGAGAGAGAAGAAGGGTGTGTGTGTTTGTGTGT
>JABMCL010000572.1:532500-535000 GCA_018857735.1 Alviniconcha marisindica
TAAATGTACAGGCTTGTTTCTCCGTTGTCATCAAAGTTTTGTTTTTAATACAGACATGTATTATGCCCCCTGCATATATCCAGATTTATACTCCGTTACTTGTTAATAAGTCTTCTTTCATTTTGTTTTATCCTCATTTATATAAATGTACTGTATTGATTATGAATGTTCGGCTTTTCTCTCTCTCTCTCTCTCTCTCTCTCTCTCTCTCTCTCTCTTCCTCTCTCTCTCCCCCCTCTCCCTCCCTCCCTCCTCTTTCGCTTTATTTTTGTATTTTTATTATTTACTTTCCATTTATGTTAAGATGTACTATTGTTTTCTTCTGCTTCCCCCAACCCTTATTTGCTGTGACCTGAACATAAGTGTCAGCATGTGTGTAATTGTACTTTATAAATATATATATATGTATTCAATCATCTCTCTCTCTCTCTCTCTCTCTCTCTCTCTCTCTCTCTCTCTCTCCCTCTTTTGTAATTTTCTGAATTATTCATGTGTAGCTTAGAAAAGCCTAGTTGTTAGACATGTTTTAATTTTGTTGTTGCTTTGTTTGTTTGACTTTTCCCCACTTTTTCGCCCAAAACTGATATGAACTGATATCCTATACAGTTTTGATAGATACCTGAGTTTTGTTGTATCTGAAATACATGTGTATGTGTAGTATTAGTAGAATTAGTCCCTCATGGGCGAGGGCTGGATGTAAAAAGTCCCTGTGTCTACTCCACTACCCTCGTAAAATAAAGTTCATTCATTCATTCATTCATTCTCTCTCTCTCTCTCTCTCTCTCTCTCTCTCTCCTTCTCTCCCCTTCCCCCGCTTTCTCTCTCTCTCTCTCTCTCTTCTCTCTCTCTCTCTCTCTCTCTCTCTCTCTCTCTCTCTCTCTCTCTCTCCCCCTCTCTCTCTCCCTCTCTCTCTCTCTCTCCCCTCTCTCTCTCCCTCTCTCTCTCTCTCTCTCTCTCTCTCTCTCCCTCTCTCTCTTCCTCGATGTATGAACATGGCCACCCGCTCATCGAAAAGACCTGCAGAATGGTGGTCTCACATAAAGATGGTGCCAGTAGTACAAAGTAGACTGGAATTATTGACTGTGTGAATGCATGAAAGGGAACAAATTTTCTCCGCCATCTGTATGGCATAATTATGTGCTACGTCACTGAGTGACTGACGCTGATGTCTGCTTAATGCCGATCAGCACTAAAGACCACCATTTCCCAGATCGTATTTCTGTTTTGTCTGCCTGGCGGTCTGAAGGGCAGATTGGGATGACACAAAGCATTTCTTCTTCTTCTTCTTCTTCTTCTTCTTCTCTTCCTCTTCTTCTTCTTCTTCTTCTTCTTCTTCTTCTTCTTCTTCTTCTTCTTCTTCTTCTCATCCCCTTCCTCCTTCTTCTTCTTCTTCTTCTTCTTCTTCTTCTTCTTCTTCTTCTTCTTCTTCTTCTTTTCACACACGTGGTCTTAGAGTTATCCAGATAACAGGAAGTCACACCAAAACAACAAAACTAGAGAGAGAGAGAGAGAGAGAGAGAGAGAGAGAGAGAGAGAGAGAGAGAGAGAGAGAGTTATCCGCAGCCGCATAAAAACAAATAAAATGTGCATTTATATACGCATTCATACACAGTTAATTTCACTTGATCTACATTTCTTATTTACTACTTTTACTGATCATTACATGTACCTGTGCTGTGAGATAATTTAATGATACGAAGCGCAGTGCAGTACAGGTCTGTAAGTTAGAACCTGTCCATGTCCCTTATCTGTTGCAGACACACAGCTGGCATAGACTAAAGACACTCAATGTCAGAGCGGTAGTCTAACCCTTTGGATAACTGAAGACACCCAGTCTCAAAATAGTCGTCTAACCAGTTAGATAACTGAAGACACCCAGTGTCAGAACAGTCGCTAACCAGTTAGATAACTGAAGACATTCAGTGTCAGAATAGTCGTCTAACCAGTTAGATAACGGAAGACACTCAGTGTCAGAGCGGTAGTCTAACCCGTTAGATAACTGAAGACACCCAGTGTCAGAGTAGTCGTCTAACCAGTTAGATAACTGAAGACATCCAGTGTCAGAATAGTCGTCTAACCAGTTAGATAACTGAAGACATCCAATGTCAGAATAGTCGTCTAAAGAGTTAGATAACTGAAGACATCCAATGTCAGAATAGTCGTCTAACCAGTTAGATAACTGAAGACATCCAGTGTCAGAACAGTCGTCTAACCAGTTAGATAACTGAAGACACCCAGTGTCAGAACAGTCGCTAACCAGTTAGATAACTGAAGACATCCAGTGTCAGAGCAGACGTCTAACCAGTTAGATAAGTGAAGACACCCAGTATCAGAATAGTCGCTAACCAGTTAGATAACTGAAGACATTCAGTGTCAGAAGAGTCGTCTAACCAGTTAGATAACTGAAGACACCCAGTGTCAGAGCAGACGTCTAACCAGTTAGATAACTGAAGACACCCAGTGTCAGAACAGTCGCTAACCAGTTAGATAACTGAAGACA
>JABMCL010000572.1:545000-547500 GCA_018857735.1 Alviniconcha marisindica
TGTGTGTGTGTGTGTGTGTGTGTGTGTGTGTGTGTGTGTGTGTGTGTGTGTGCGTGCTTGCTGTGTGTGTGCGTGCTGCGTGTGTGTGTGTGTGTGTGTGTGTGTGTGTGTGTGTGTGTGTGTGTGTGTGTGTGTGTGTGTGTGTGTGCCGTTCGTTGCGGTTTGCATCACTGACGATGTAATGACTTATTATCTCTATTATTATTAAACGACCATCTGCCTATGCAATTTATGTCTCTGCTACCCTGCCGTCAGGATTTAATGGGATGGGGGAGATTATGCGTGTGTGACCCAATTTCATCCACATGTGTACACCTGTATATGCAGTGTGCACGGAAAGCCTTTCCGGGTAATATCCGAGGAGGCGGTCGGAAATCCCAGGGAGATTTTAGACGCCGTTTTGGGTCACAAATATCATGAGTCATTCAGACAGGATAATATCTAGCGAGTAAAGCCGGAATTGGCAACAATCACTCTACAATCTCTGACAAAAGGCGAGTCGTCAGTATAGTTAGTATACACGATCGATTGTTTTGTCGACATCGGCACTGAGAAAACATTTACAGTCCATACTCGTAAATCAGATCTGGGTCATTTTGCCGACATTGGCACTGAGGAAATATTCAGTCTTTACTCGTAAATTTAAATCTAGGTCATCTCGTCAATATCGGCACTGAGGAAATATTCACAGTCGATACTCGTAAACCAGATCTAGGTCATCTCGTCGATATTGGTACTGAGGAAACATTCACGTCGTTACTCGTAAACCAGATCTAGGTCATCTTGCCGATATCTCCAGTGAGGAAACATTCACGTCGATACTCGTGAACCAGATCTAGATCATGTCAAGCGAGCAAATGCGCATTCTGAAAGACATAACTATCACAAAATCATTTTTGCGGCACATTTGGGCTGGGATTGATTCGCTAGAAATGACCCTGTTTGGATGATCGTGAGGATATCTCTGACCCAAATTGGCGTTTAAAATGCCCCAGGAATTTCCGTCCCACCGCCTCCTTGGATATTACCCCGTTCCGCACTGAACTCCCAACCTTCACTGGCCTCCTCGTCGCAAACTTCGATCCGACCACCATGTGGAACTACTATGCTGACCTGCCGAAATCCCCGCACGGTACTTTGAATCTTAATTTGCCTCCTCTGGTTGCAGATGCGGGCATATCTCTCTCGTCCATCAGCGACCGTGTCCCCGCTGTGTGAAGGTTTTTGTTCGGGAATCCTCCTCCACCACTATTTGGTCGTTGTTCAAATCTGTTGCTGCCATGCTTTTCCTTGTGAGGAGAACACAGAGACCTCGTTCTCCACGGGAGTTTCTCTCTCTAATAGTGACGTTCTGATTGGTTGCAGCCGATCGGGTGATTCTAATAGTGACGTTCTGATTGGTTAGAGCCGATCGGGTGATTCTAATAGTGATGTTCTGATTGGTTAGAGCCGATCGGGTGATTGCATGGCCACCTTGAACCTTGCCTTGCTTTGAGCAGAAGCCTGATGAGGGCCACTGAAGGCGATAAAGCTTACTTTCGGGCTGGTAAACAGCTGTCTTTCTGCAGATCGGGCTGGGGCCTGGAGACTGACTGGCACCAGAGCCTTGTCTCTCCTGGCGCCGGACGACTCGCAGGGGCTTGAGAGAGTGTTGGTTTCATCCATGGCGGAATGGCAACAAGTAAACAAGGACATTTCACAGACATCGTCTTTTAGGTGAGGATGCTGAGTGAGTATGCCGCCGTGCCCCACCGCCCTTCTTCCTTGGAACACAGCAAACTACTACAACAACAAGAAACAGCAGTTCAGTTCAGTTCAAGATGGTATCTATGGGCTCGGAAAAGCCCATAATTATGCGATCCGCCCCGTTTCTGAGAAGTTTCCCCAACGTCGCCTGTCTGATTGACGATGGCCTTCTCTCGTTCTTTCAGGGAAGATCGTCTAGTTCCATAATAATCGTCTGATTGACGATGGCCTTCTCTCGTTCTTTCAGGGAAGATCGTCTAGTTCCATAATAATCGTCTGATTGACGATGGCCTTCTCTCGTTCTTTCAGGGAAGATCGTCTAGTTCCATAATAATCGTCTGATTGACGATGGCCTTCTCTCGTTCTTTCAGGGAAGATCGTCTAGTTCCATAATAATCGTC
Organism: Alviniconcha marisindica; assembly: GCA_018857735.1. NCBI lineage: Eukaryota > Metazoa > Mollusca > Gastropoda > Provannidae > Alviniconcha > Alviniconcha marisindica. Next base: position 547,148 of record JABMCL010000572.1, read on the forward strand.
TGATTGACGATGGCCTTCTCTCGTTCTTTCAAGGAAGATCGTCTAGCACTTCCTCTTTCCACGCCTCTCTCCTCCAGGCGATCGATGTTGTGATGTCCTTGGCTTTGCGCCCACAAGTAGTGTCTCAAGCTTCTCAACATTTCAGATCTTTCGAGAGGCAAGCCACGTGTGGGGGAAAGAGAGAGAAGATTTCAAGATGAAGATCCTTCACGCATGAGAAGTGGTGAGGAGATAAGATTCCACGATGAAAATCCTTCACGGATGAAACATTATAATGTCCACCCACGATTGCCTTACATAAATGAACATCTGTGACTACAATTAATGTCTCCACTTGAATAATGCCTCCTCCA
>JABMCL010000572.1:552500-555000 GCA_018857735.1 Alviniconcha marisindica
GCGTCCATAGGACATTACAGCACTGCCGTGATCATTATATATGAATCTTATTCCTACATGTCTGTAATTACCACTAAACCGAAACGATTGTCATTTAGTTATTGTTATTGGGACATCATCGCTATATGGTGATGTCATGATAATGACATGACCGTGACGTCATTGTGTGAATGACGTCATTTTGACGCTAGAAAGACGCGCTCGAGGACGCGCAGCTGATTTTATCTTCGATGGCCTGTTGCACAACACTTTTTCTTTCTTTCTTGGTGCTTTACGTCCACGGAGGCGAGATGGCCTATTAGGGACGGGGACAGAGTGGGAAGGGGCCGACAGAGTGAAGGCTCGACCGCGGAAACCGCCCGAAAAAGACAGGAGAGACTGTGGACCGCCGCCAGAACAATGGAAGTGTTAGGGCGGTGTCCCCTCGCCATTGCCCAGCGACTTGTGCACTGCGCAATTGCTGTTTCAACTGCTGTGCTTGGCCAGAGTCACAAAGACAATGTCCGTTGCACTGCTGCTGACGAACAACTTGGACAACTCAAGGAAAGGAAGTCCAACTTTCTTAGCCCAGCTCCACCTCCCTACTCATGATCTCTTCTGGGCTAAGTTGAGGGTCCAGCTCCACCTCCCTCCTCTAAGATCTCTGCGCACAACACTCGAGATTAACTCCCTTTGTACTAGCGACACGTGCTGGAGGAGAGGACTATGCATGCACCCCACACTCCGAGCATCGCTTTCCGGCACCGTTGAAGGAAGGATGTCGTAAACTAGTGCTTGGAGTTTGCATGCACCCCTGGCCGGGCGATCGTGTAAGATGAGAATGGGTAGGGAAAAAAAAATGCTAGACGACCTTTCGCTTTCATTACGTGGGCGTTCTGTGCACGGACAGGAGAACGGTCGAGGGCGGAGAGGGGGGTTGGTGGGTGGGGAGGGGCGGGAAACAATGGAGAGAGGGGGAGGCGGGTGGGGAGGGGTGGGGACGATGGAGAGAGGTAAGCTCGTGTGTGTCGCAATAGGAGAATTCGAGTGGCTAGATTTGCTGGATTACGTCCCCTGCGGCGAAACCGGGGCCCGTGATCTTGAGACTTTGTTAAAGTTTCTCGGCTATCTCTCTCTTCAGCCTGGTGGCGATTGGAGATGTTCCCCGCGGGTTCTCTTGCAAGTGGCGCGCGTGTGTGTGTGTGTGTGTGTGTGTGTGTGTGTGAGTGTGAGTGTTTGTGTGTGTGTGCGTGTGTGTGTGTGTGTGCGTGTGTGTGTGTATGTGTGTGCGTGTGTGTGTGTGTATGTGTGTGTGTGTGTGTGTGTGTGTGTGTGTGTGTGAGAGAGAGAGAGAGAGAGAGAGGAGAGAGAGAGAGAGAGAGAGAGAGAGGAGAGAGAGAGTGGGTGCGTGTGGGTGCGTGCGTGCGCGTGCGTGCGTGTGCATGTGTGTATTTGTGTGCGTTGCTCAGGTGTTTGCATACATGCGAGTGCATGTCTGTGGGAGTGTGTGTACGTGCAGCAGTGCATGTGGGGTCGGGTGGGGGTTGTAGGGCTGGGAGAGGGTGGTGCAGTCGTTGCATAGATGCAGATTAGAAGTCTTAGGAGGAAAATGGACTTGTCAGTGACTGCCTTCTCCGACTGGAGTTGGCGCCGGGCCACTCTGCACGTTGGGCAACAATTCAGCATTCTGTTTTCATGGGACTTAACCTTCCCTCGAACCGCATACGGTTTATTAGGGACGGGAGATTTAGCTGGGTGGGGTGGGGGTAGGGGTAGGGGGTAGGAGGTAGGGTACGTGTAACTGAGTTTGCTCGCTCCAGACGTTTTCACTCACAGACAGACAGACAGACAGACAGACACGCACGCACGCACGCACGCATGCTTGCATACAAACACACGGACACAGACACAGACAGACAGACAGACAGACACACATCCCTGGCGCCAATTTCATATTACATATGCACACATAAAATGTTCATGCTTAATCGTTACTAACCAGGTGAGTGTATGTGTAGTAACATCTGTATGTAAACGAACCCTCCGGCCGCTTTTCATGTGACGTTTATCACGTCAGAGCACCGGTCACACACGCCGAACATTCTGCACCACGTCAGTCACGTGCACTTAACGTAAACTCTCCTTGTGCCTCAGCACTGACTGAACAGTATCATGAGACAGGTTGAACGAGGTAGGTAGGTAGTGTTGCTTAATGTCCTCAGATGTCAGTTGACATATTAGGGACAAGCTGTGACCAATGCCGAAGCATGGTTCAGTATAGCTTTACTTTCCACGGAAACCAGAAGGCTCGTTAGGACGGACAGCTCAGGACGGCCACCTCGACTCTCACACAGCTCCTGAGCTATGTAGGTTGAACGATGGGCAATGTCCACTTTTAACCCCGTCTGTTCACTGTCCTCAAATGGTTTGAGGATGCGTGTGTGCGAGTGCTTGTGTATAGCACTGGCATAGTACGGAATGAACTGATATGTGGATATGCCAACGTAGTGCATACTTCAAG
>JABMCL010000572.1:570000-577500 GCA_018857735.1 Alviniconcha marisindica
GGATAAAATAGATATGTAATGCATTATTAAATTAGGTTGTGTATTGTTGTAATGTTTCATGTATAGCGCTTTGAGCATTACACGTGTCTAGTAATAGAGGGACTCGGCTCATTAGAAATGCATTTATTATTATTGTTATTAGCTGTCAGTGTCACAACGGTGATGGGCCACGGCTGCTGCCATTTCTAAAAAAACAGCACCGGAAGGTTTAGTATACAAAGCTGTAAGCTATGTGTAGGGATCTAGCGGCGAGTGCGGAAGGCTGCCTTTTAAAGGAAAACCATCTTACAGTTTATTTATTTTTTAAAGCGAGCAGGTAGCTGATAGTATTGAGAACGGTGTTACTGGAACGTTTTTCCAGTCAGTGTTACGCTTTTCTCTGTGTATTCTGTCTTCGTCATACGTACAACGCCACCGACCTTCAGGAAATGTTTTGGCGGTTTTGCGGCATGCGTTAACTGAGAGGCGAGTCTTTGCTGTTTTCATAGTGTTTAGCGTTGGCGTTCTGCGGACACTACGCCTTGTTTGGTAGGCACGGAAGGCGTCGGATTTCGGGGTTACTTCCAAACACCCCCAGAATGCCACGAAGGGTTAAGGAAACATTAACATTTGGGCAGAAGTGGTTGCGTGCTTCGTCTTTCTCTGTCGGGCCTCAGAGAGAGGGAAGACTGTAAAAAAATAAAAATAAAAACACACCGCGGCGCATATTCGCCGCCTTCCCACGTTGATGACGTAACGTGACGTTAAGGTGTGTGTGTGTGTGTGTGTGTGTGTGTGTGTGTGTGTGTGTGTGTGTGTGTGTGTGTGTGTGTGTGTGTGTGTGTGTGATGTGCGTGTGTGTGTGTGTGTGTGTGTGTGTTGTGTGTGTGTGTTCAGTGTGTGTGCGTGCGTGTGTGCGTGCGTGCGTGCATGTGTGTGTGTGTGTGTGTGTGTGTGTGTGTGTGTGTGTGTGTGTGTGTGTGTGTGTACGCGCGCACGTTAGATTTCAGCAGGCAACCAATCAAACATACACATACTAATATATTACATGCTTCAGCGCCTTTCGTCTTATAACGGGCTGTAACACACTGATATCGTATGATATAATATAAACGTCTGGCCGAGACAGGAGTGACAGACAGCGATCAGCCAATCGGCACGCTCCGACGTGGTCCGACCAGTCCTTCTACCGCCTGTTTTTTCTGACAGATCATTTCGTTTGAATGAACTCTCCTTTTAAATGAAACCTCAGGGTGGTGAGAGAGCGGAGAGAAAATTTCCGGTGAATGTTCAAACACGTGGACATCTCCACACTATTTTCGGATCTCATGTCAGTGGGCGGGGCCTTTTCTGTCCTGGAGACATGTTGATGCATGCGAGTGTTTGCGGCCCCACTCCCACCCCCCATCGCAGACAGACAAACAGACATACAGACAGACAGACATACAGACAGACTGTGACTGACACACACACACACACACACACACACACACACACACACACACACACACACACACGAGTCACAGTCACACACACACACCACACACACACACACACACACACACACACACACACACACACACACACACACACACACACACCACTCACACACACACGCACGCACACACGCACGCACGCACGCACGCACGCACACCACCACCACCATCACCACCACCACCACCACCACCAACAACAACAACAACAACAAAATAATGAGAAAAGAAAAGAAAGAAAGCATAAAACAGCGACGACCCCCCCCTCCCACCCCCCCACCTACCCCTACCCCTCAAAAATAAAAGAAATGCAGCAGCAAACAAACAAACAAACAAAATACGACCGAGAAGAAGAAGAAGAAGAAGGAGAAGGAGACAAAGAAAAACAATAAGAAGAAGAACAACAACAGAAAGAAACGCTACCACCATCCAAAACAACAACAAATGAAGGGGGCCACAATCGATGCTGTTGAAACTGCCATTACTGGCATCTTCTTCTCTCTAGGCATAACACTGGGGATAAAGCAGCACCTAGTTTGGCTACATTAGGATCCCCTTGTCGGGATTACATTCAGCTGCAATAATCTTTACGATACGTGACAATGTAATTATGATACGTGACAAGAATAAACTATATTACTGCAATCCCCGAGGCCAGTGCAGCTGTCAGAATGGCTGCATGTTAACACAGTTTACACTTGTATGTACAGAAGTAGGTGTGGGGAAATGGTTGCACACGCTAACTTCTCACCCAGTTTTGGGTGAACTTCAGGGTCTTGGCTGAGGAACGGCAACTAACAAACAATGAAGAAGACTATTGGTTCTAACACTCTCCTCTCTCTCTCTCTGTCTCTCTGTCTCTGTCTCTCCCTCTCTCTCTCCCTCTCCCCCCCTCTCTCTCTAGAAGAAGAAGAAGAAGAAGAAGAAGAAGAAAAAGAAATCTATGAATAATAACGAACAACCAGAACTGCGACAGACTCAGTTTGTGACTTTTCGCTTTATCCACACTGGGCAGAAACAACACACTACTGCAGATAAAAAGAGAGAAAAAAAGAAAAAAAGAAAAAGAAAAAAAGAAAAGAAAAAAAGAACAGCACCGAATCGGTTGCTGAATAAAACATTAGCCAGTAACAGGCTTTGAAAGGCATCGTTTTCTGTCACTGTTCCGTACACCGAAGCACAGGTGCCATTTGCAAGTAGCCATCGATTTGTGATTACGATTATACACTCTGTGGACATCAAATAGTCCTCCCCGGAGTCCCGAATACCACCAACACCCAGCTGTCGATCTGGAGCCATCATCGATTAATGAACACTAATGCGGTACTGCGGGCTGTATCAGTGAGGTACTTTCGGCTGCATCACTGAGGTGCTTTCGGCTGCATGACTGAGGTACTTTCGGCTGCATCACTGAGGTACTTTCGGCCGCATGACTGAGGTACTTTCGGCTGCATCACTGAGGTACTTTCGGCTGCATGACTGAGGTACTTTCGGCTGCATGACTGAGGTACTTTCGGCTGCATCACTGAGGTACTTTCGGCCGCATGACTGAGGTACTTACGGCTGCCTCATGAGGTACTTTCGGCTGCATCACTGAGGTACTTTCGGCTGCATGACTGAGGTACTTTCGGCTGCATGACTGAGGTACTTTCGGCTGCATGACTGAGGTACTTTCGGCTGCATGACTGAGGTACTTTCGGCTGCATCACTGAGGTACTTTCGGCTGCATCTCCTAGGTATTTTCGGCTGCATGACTGAGGTACTTTCGGCTGCATGACTGAGGTACTTTCGGCTGCATCACTGAGGTACTTTCGGCTGCATCTCCGAGGTATTTTCGGCTGCATGACTGAGTTACTTTCGGCTGCATGACTGAGGTACTTTCGGCTGCCTCACTGAGGTACTTTCGGCTGCATCACCGAGGTACTTTTGGCTGCATCACCGAAGTACTTTCGGCTGCATCACTGAGATACTTTCGGCTGCATCATTGGGGTACTTTCGGCTGCATCACCGCGGTACTTTCGGCTGCATCACTGCCACACATACCCTTTCTCCCTCCTCCCTCTTTCGCTCCATCACAGTCTAAATCACAGCAGCTGATTTTGTATCAGCTGATAATCAATGAAAGGCAACGTGTTGTCGGATGCATCCCCCCCCACCCCCACCTCTCTTTTTACCTGCACCGCCCCCCCCTCCCCCCTCCCTCCGCTCTCGCCACGGCCACCGTCACCACCACAACCTGCCCTGCACGGTGAACCGTAGTTCCGAACCTCTACTTAACCCCTTTCACTGCCCCATCCTGTAAAATTTCCGGGCTGAAAGAAGCACGGACATGCCTGCAGACTGTACATGTTCAGGTCCTATAACACATCTGTTTTCAATGCTATGCTCTTTATAAAAACTCTGGCACATGCATGTCAGTGCGAAAATGGAAACAAAAAGGCTTAAGAATTTCAAATGTCTCACTTTTATTGGCCGTTTTCAGTTAACGTCATGGCAGTGAAGGGGTTAATAATGACTTCATTATCACATTTTCACCCGCATCACTTATGGGAGGGGGGGGGGGGAGGACGGGGGGGGGGGAGGGGGGGGGGGGGGGGGGGGGGGGGGGTAGTTGTGTGCTTGTTCATCCATAGTTGTCCGCAGAATGGCAGCTCACCAGCAAACAAAACAGAACCAAAGAAACAATAACGAAACATTCTAACGAAAAGTCGCCCATTCTTCTCGCTTTCTGAACGGCGCATTGTCAAAATAATTGCGACTGCGATAATCACTTTAAAACCATCTCTCTCTGTCTCTGTCTCTCTCTGTCTCTCTGTCTCTGTCTGTCTGTGTGTCTGTCTGTCTCTCTGTGTCTGTCTGTCTGTCTGTCTGTCTGTCTGTCTCTCCTTCTGTCTGTCTGTCTCTCCTTCTGTCTGTCTGTCTGTCTGTCTGTCTCTCCCCCCCCCCCCCCTTCTGTCTGTCTGTCTGTAAGTTTCTCTCTGTGTTTGTCTTTTCCTCTCTGACTCTCTCTCTCTCTCTCTCTTTCTGACTCTTTCTCCCCCCTACCCCGCCTGTCTGTGTGTCTGCCTGTCACTTGGTTTCTCTCTGTGTTTGTCTTTCCCTCTCTGACTCTCTCTCTCTTTAATTCTCTTTCTGTCTCTGCAGAAATGTCTCTGATATTTTGTGTGTTTCGTGTTGTCGTGTTCATTTGCTTTTTGTTGTTGTTGCTTTTTTGTTGTTGGTTTGTGTGTGTGTGGTGCGTGCGTGCGTGCGTGCGTGTGCGGTGTGTGTGTGTGTTGTTTTTGATAACTAGAACTTCATTCGGATTTTTGTTCGCCTCTCTATAGATAGATAGATAGATAGATAGATATCCGTCAGCATGTGTGTAAATGAGCGCATCGCGTATAAGCCTAGTCAAGACATGTAGATGTACGTACAAACTCTGCATTGCCGTATGATTATCGTTTTTTGGCATTTGAATGAATGCTTCTTTAAACCAACGGACGGAGCGCAGAGAGTGAGAAGCCACATAAAGTGGGTTAGACCCTACCGGACCGAAACTCTCGGTGACACTCCGGCACTGAAACTCTGGGATTCGGCAAGTCTGGTCCCACTGCAAAAACCGCTTTACGACATCCTTCCTGCAGCCCTCGTTCAGTGTTGCTTTACATCCGCAGAGACCGTGCAGGGAGCCCGGGACGACCACCTCGTTTTTCGCACAGCTCCTGAACTCGGACAAACAGGTCAATGTTGCCTAAAGCCCGTTCTTAATAGACGATCTTCGGAAATCCAGGGGACTGCCTCGGTAAGTGCCTACGGGCATGGACCTGTACATATCGGTCCATGCCTGCGGGTGTAGCACAGAGTAGGCACGCTTTTGTTGGGGGTACAGTGAGCACGTGGGGAAGATGACGGATACCCGTAAACAAAAGGCAGAAAAGGCATCAGAAATGCCGATCAAGCACTCACTGTCGTGGGGAACATGCAGATCTGATAGTAGGTTCCCCCAGCTGGTAGTCTAGTATAAATTATAATAGGTCTATGCCTGAAGATCTAAAACTGTCGCAGATCGGCTCTTCTCCGCTGCCGCCTCCATTCAGGGGACTTCACTTTCCCGAAGTACGAAAACAGTCAAATTATCTTCGCCTGTTATTTCCGGAAATAGTCTATTGGGCGAAATGTTTGTTCGCCGAACATACTTCGGTCAGTTCGCCGAACTATAATTCGTTTCTTAATTGAACTTTTAGTTCGCCGAACATGGTTCGGACAGTTCGACGAACTATACTTCGTTCTTAACTGGCTTACAATGAGATGCAAGCTTCGGCCCGAACTTGCGGCAGAAGCGCAGCAGACAGCATGATGAAAATGTAGGCTAAAGTCAAGTCAGGTCAAAGTAAATATACTTTAATCATCCCTCACAGGGTAATTCAGCTAACTACTACTATATCATTCTGGATCACAGAGACAAGGCTGCGCCTCCCACATGTCAGGAAATAGGTTAATTCGCTTCGAAGCGAGTGAAGTATCGACACCGTCATTCATTTTTATTTTTATTTATTTTTCAACTATGAGTAATACGTTGAGTCAGCACAAGTTTTAAAAATAAATCTGACACAAGAATGACTGCTAGCGTTCTAAAACAAGATCCAAACACATGAAAGGTTCGCAAGAACGCTATTTATTAGGACAAAAACACAATCGTCGTTTTGTAGCTTGACAAAGGGGATTACCCCGAAAATTTGCAGATTGTGTTTTTGTCCTAATAAACAGCGTTCTTTTGAACATTTTATATCATTAGCGGGACGCGACAAAAGTCTTTTGTCTTTTGTGGCGACAAAAGTATGCTTGTCGCGACAAAAAATTTGTTGCGGCAAAATTCTTTGTCTCGACAAATATTTTTCATGACAAACGTTTTGTCGAGACAAACGTATTTTGTAGCGAGAAACATGATTTTTTCGCGACAAAACTTTTGTCACCACAAGCCTACGTTTTGTCGCGACAAAAATGATACAGGTGGCAGTTCCCGCCAATGATAGTTTTATGTGTTCAGCACAAGTTAATCCAAAATCGTTCGAATCAGAACGGACTATTTTTCCTTCTTCTTTAAAAAAAAAACAAAAAAACAGAGAGTTATTATTAAGGGCCGACGCAACGGATGACTACAGGCGTGCATCGTCGCTATGTTGCTTCATGGACTTATTAAGTACGGCAAACTCTTTCGCAGACTTTACGAAGGGTGCTGACAGCGTAAGACTTACAGGGTCCAGGCGATCTATCGGCCTCACTCAGACAGATGCGCGGAGATAAGAATTAAGTGCCTCATCAACGGCGTGACCAGTTGCCGGAAAACGAGGTTTGCAGTCTTGGTCCGCCGTACTGCCTTTCGTTTGTCTCTTGGTCCACTCCCCCCCCCCCCCCCCCCCCCCCCATGCCCCCCACCCCCTCCCCAGTGGTAACACACACTCGTCCCTGCTTATAGCTTGTACAAACGGGTCGGAAAACGGACCATATCCGCTTCAGGTTAGAATAACCAGCTGAGCAGGTTTCGGGCTCCTTCAGACTGTGCTATAATCAACTGGGTGGGTTTGGCCAGGGCATACCCAATTGGGCAGGTTTTGGGCAGACCCAACTGGGCAGGTTTTCGGTATACCCAACTGGGCGGGTTTTGGGCTCCTTCAGGGCTCCTTTGGGCTCCTTCAAAATAACATAACCAGCTGGGCGGGTTTGGGACTCCCTTAGACTAGGATAACCAACTGGGCGGATTTCAGGCTCCCTTAGTCTAGCATAACCAACTGGGCGGGTTTCGGGCTTCTTCAGACTAGCATAACCAACCGGGAGGGTTTCGGGCTCTTTCAGTCTAGCATAACCAACTGGGCGGGTTTCGGGCTTCTTCAGACTAGCATAACCAACCGGGCGGGTTTCGGGCTCTTTCAGTCTAGCATAACCAACTGGGTGGGTTTCGGGCTCTTTCATTCTAGCATAACCAACTGGGCGGGTTTCGGGCTCTTTCAGTCTAGCACAACCAACTGGGCGGGTTTCGGGCTCTTTC
>JABMCL010000572.1:587500-590000 GCA_018857735.1 Alviniconcha marisindica
CCCCCTACTTCCATCTCTTTGTGTGGCCCCTTCTGGTTTATCCGCATGCCATTTTGGCAGATGCTTAATCTGCATCGATTGCTCGTTTTGTTTTTTTGCCGTAAGGTCAGTTCGAAAGTTCAGTGTTCTCGCCCGCCATGCCGTCACTTCCGGTGGGGCAGCGCATCTTGTGGGACCACCAAGACATCAATCAGGCAAGGGGTGAAATTCCCAGGGTAAAAGGCCAGGTGCCACAGGCTCGGTGTCGTGTAGCCTGCGCCACCGGCCCAACAGAGTGGAAGGATTAATTCTTTCTATTTCAGTCGCACCCGGGCAACCGCAAGTGTCTTACACTAGTATCGGTGTTAACTGTAGTACATGCATGATTTCAAAGCGACTTACAGTAACTGTTGGACATGCATGATTTCTGTGCGTTATACAGACGTGTAGGTTACTCAAAACGACTTGCAATAACTGAAGGATGGACATGATTTCTGTGCAGTAAACAGACGTGTAGGTTGTACAATGCGACTTAATTGAAGGACATGCATGGTTTCTGTGCAGTATTCAGACGTGTAGGTTGTACAATGCGATTTAATTGAAGGACATGCATGATTTCTGTGGAGTATACAGACGTGTAGGTTGTACAATGCGGTTTAATTGAAGGACATGCATGATTTCTGTGCAGTAAACAGACGTGTATGTTGAACAACGCGACATGCAATAACTGAAGGACATGCATGATTTCTGTGCAGTAAACAGACGTGTAGGTTGTACAACGCGTCATGCAATAACTGAAGAACATGCATAATTTCTGTGCAGTAAACAGACGTGTAGGTTGTACAACGCGTCATGCAATAACTGAAGGACATGCATGATTTCTGTGCAGTAAACAGACGTATATATTGCACAGGACGACTTGCAATAACTGAAGGACATGCATGATTTCTGTGCAGTAAACAGACGTGTAGGCTGAACAATGTGACATGCAATAACTGAAAGACATGCATGATTTATGTGCAGTAAACAGACGTATATATTGCACAGGACGACTTGCAATAACTGAAGGACATGCATGATTTCTGTGCAGTAAACAGACGTGTAGGCTGAACAATGTGACTTGCAATAACTGAAGGACATGCATGATTTCTGTGCAGTAAACAGACGTGTAGGCTGAACAATGTGACATGCAATAACTGAAGGACATGCATGATTTATGTGCAGTAAACAGACATAACGGCGAGGTGGCCACTGTCACACGAAGGAGCGACCCCACAGACAGCAGACCCAGAAACTGTATGCCCTACGGCGCTCTCAGGTGATCGGAGAACACTGAGGTAAGTGCACCCATCAAAGCATGCAGTCGTGTCTCTTCTCTTCATCTCCCTTCTCGTTTTCCTCCTCCTCCTCCTCCGCCTCCTCCTCCTCCGCCTCCTCCTCCTCCTCCTCCGCCTCCTCCTCCTTCTTCTTTGTTCCTCGGTCCTCATGTATTCTTCCTCTCCTTCTCCTCCATCTCCTTTCTTTCGTTCTTTCTTTCTTTCTTTCTTTCTTTCTTTCTTTCTTTCTTTCTTTCTTTCTTTCTTTCTCAGTTCTTCTCCTCCATATTTCACACTGTCTTCTGAATGCTTCGCACTGATGACTATAACGGGCATGGTTGATTGTTCTGCAGATAATTATACAAGTTGGTTACGCTGATAATTATAACGGGCATTGTTGATTGTTCTGTAATTAAATATCAAGTTAGTTACGCTGGCTATTGTAACGGGCATAGTTGATTGGTCCGTAAATAATTATAAAGTACGTTACACTGATAATTATAGCGGGCATGTTGATCGTTCTTTAAGTAATTATAAAGTTGGTTACACTGATAATTATAACGGGCGTGGTTGATTGATCCGTAAATAATTATAAAGTTGGTTACACTGGTAACTATAGCGGGCATGGTTGATTGTTCTGTAAGTAATGTAAAGTTGTTACACTGGTAAACATAACGGGCATGGATGATTGTTCTGTTAATAATTATAAAGTTGGTTACACTGATAATTATAACGGGCATGGTTGATTGATCTGTAAATAATTATAAAATTGGTTACACTGATAATTAGAACGGGCATGGTTCATTGTTCTGTAAAAAAAAAGGAAAAAAAGTTGGTTACACTGATAATTATAACGGGCATGGTTGATTGATCTGTAAATAATTATAAAGTTGGTTACACTTATAATTATAACTGGCATGGTTGATTGGTCTGTAAGTAATTATAAAGTTGGTTACACCGATAATTATAACGGGCGTGGTTGATTATTCTGTAAATAATTATAAAGTTGGTTACACTGATAATTATAACGGGCATGGTTGATTGATCTGTAAATAATTATAAAATTGGTTACACTGATAATTAAAACGGGTATGGTTGATTGTTCTGTAAATAATTATAATGTTGGTTACACTGATAATTGTAACGGGCATGGTTGATTGTTCTGTAAATAATTATAAAGTTGGTTACACTTATAATTATAACGG
>JABMCL010000572.1:602500-625000 GCA_018857735.1 Alviniconcha marisindica
GCGGTGACAAGTGGGCGGAGCGGATACCGAGGTAAGAGTCTTCACAGAAAACTGTCGGTTTACCGACTCTGGACTGAGAGAGAGAGAGAGAGAGAGAGAGAGAGAGAGAGAGAGAGAGAGAGAGAGAAGAGAGAGAGAGGAGAGAGAGAGAGAGAGAGAGAGAGAGAGAGAGAGAAGAGAGAGAGAGAGAGAGAGAGAGAGAGAGAGAGAGAGAGATGGACTGAGAGGAGAGAGAGAGAGAGAGAGAGAGAGAGAGAGAGAGAGAGAGAGAGAGAAGAGGAGTTAATTAGCACCCGAAATACGTAACACAAGTACAGCAACAAAGACCTGTCATCGCCCGTAAGCCCTGAAAGGCTTGTCGATGAGCACACAGTAATTCACTGTATCTTTGGTTTGTCTCGAATAGTTTTGTTGAAACCGAAGACCCGAGTCGCCTACAGTAACTGTCACCTGACATGCGTGTAAATACATGGTAGATAAGCTCCACCAGAGGAACATCCTCAAAATGGACTGAGACTCTGGACTCTGGATTGAGAAGTAGTTTTCTCCCATCGCCCCAGCCGGGAATCGAACCCGCGACCCTCCGGTCACGAATCCAACCCTCCAGCACTGAGGGACATTTCCACGGCCCCCGTGGAGGGCTGAGTGGGCGTTATAGATCTACAAGAATCCATCAATCACGCAGTCACGTGGGTTAGGACTGGGGGTTAGGACGAGGGATGGGGGGGGGGGGGGGGGGGGGGGGGGATTGAGAGCCAGAGATCCGACGGAGTCGTACACGGTTGATTACCACTGCAAGAACTCCTGCTGTACATTGCTGCAGTCATCGCAATGTTTTCACTGCAGACTTTTCTCGCTTGTTAGACAAGTCGGATTTGATCGATGCACACAACAAGCCCATCAACTGAACACCAGGATCCGTGCAGGGAGTTCATCAAGACTGAAGTGCCCCGAAAGCCAGCGCTAGATATATCTAGGCCACGTTCTCTTTCTTCTTCGTGTGTGCATCGTCCTGAGGCGACCCCTGTGCGCATGGCAGGACGTTACAATCCAATTACTAAGCAACTAACTTCTAGGTAAACAACTTCTTCTGCTGATACCGTCCTGCCACTCCTGTCGGCTTCACTCGTTCGCTGATGGCATTGAGCGGCGCAGGTTCTGCACTCCACGGCAACGCGAGGACGACGTTGAGAACGGCCTGCGAATGTGCGCTTCCGACTTCAAAGGCTCGTTTGGCTCTTTAAGGGCAATCACGCTGTTCGATTCAGCAAAGCCCAAGAACGTGGCATTGCTCCAATACTTGCTTGCCATGCAAACTACCGTTTTGTTCGATTGGGCCAGAAAACTCCGGTCCAAAGCTGTGGAACATGTTGGTTTTGAGCTGCAGAAGTTTTGCTTTGAAAAAAAAAAAAAAAAAATCTGAAACAGGAATGGCTATAGTAGCGTTCTAAAACAAGATCCAAACACATAAACATTTCCTGGATTACCCCCCCAAAAATTTGCATGTTGTGTGTTTGTGTCCTAATAAATAAGCGTTCTTTTGAACCTTTCATGTGTTTGGATCTTGTTTTGCTTTGAACTTTGTCGGATCAGTACTAAGGTCGCATTTGATGCTTTGAAAACGCTGGTTGAAACAACCTGCACTCCCCCGAATTGACGCTAAGCAGCAAAAACTCACGCACTCGAATTGACTGTGGTAATTATCTCTGGGCTGGTCTCCCTTAGAGGAACCCCAAGTGAAAACGCATCACAGGACTTACAGGAATGGAGTAAAGAAAGAAAAAAGGCAAAACAAGACCAACAGCATGCAGTTTCTCCGTCGATTTATGGACTAGTTTGTTAAAAAGGTGGAGGTCTGCTAGTCGTGGAAACATGGCTGTAAATGCCGCCATTAAACATTGTTTGTCTGGAAGTCTGTGTTCGTGGCGTAATCAACAAGGTCATAATTCGCGGCTGGAGAATATATTACGATGTGGTCGAGGCAAACTTTTCTGCTTTTCGTGGGTGGCAGTGGATGGTTGCGGGGGGTGGGGGGTGGGAGGGGGGGTGGGGGTGCGGGGATGGAGAGCGAGCTAACGTGGGTGTGCTGTGGGGAGCTCATATTGACTGAAGGAAAAGGTGTGTGTGTGTGTGTGTGTGTGTGTGTGTGTGTGTGTGTGTGTGTGTGTGTGTGTGGTGCGTGCGTGCGTGCGTGCGTGCGTAGCGTGCGTGCGTGCGTGCGTGCGTGCGTGCGTGCGTGCGTGTGTGAGAGAGAGAGAGAGAGAGAGAGAGAGAGAGAGAGAGAGAGTGTGTGTGTGTGTGTGTGTGTGTGTGTGTGTGTGTGTGTGTGTGTGTGTGTGTGTGTGTGTGTGTAAATATTTATAAAAACCACCATACGAAGACTGCAAGTGCGAGTAGTTTCTGCGTTTCAAGGCCATCGTCGTGCGTCTTCGGTTATAACGTCCTCTTGAATCCTGGATTTGTAACCGTCAAAGAATTTGAAACTGTTTAACTCGATCGTCTTATATGTTGTATGCAGTTGACTGTCATCGTGACTTTGGCCAGTTTTCGCTTAGATACCGGACTCTGGATGTGGGGGCATGTTTCAAATGTAGCAACCTCTCCGTCTTCAAATCAACAAGCGAGGATTCTTATATCAACACTGTAATATCGGCAAAAAGTGCTTTATATTCACAACTTCTTCACGAACGACGACAACTGATTTTAGGATTATCAAGATAAAAACATAATATACGTCAATAAATTACATGAAAAATTTTTTGGAAATAATAAATATCGATCAGACGAACATTGGGGCTGTTGAATGGCGCCTTGGTAATAATAAATATCGATCAGGCGAACATTATATCAACACTGTAATATCGGCAAAAAGTGCTTTATATTCACAACTTCTTCACGAACAACAACGACAACTGATTTTAGGATTATCAAGATAACAACATAATATACGTCAATAAATTACATGAAAAAAACCTTGAAAATAATAAATATCGATCAGGCGAACATTGGGGCTGTGGAATGGCGCCTTGGTAATAATAAATATCGATCAGGCGAACACTGGGGCTGTTGAATGGCGCCTTGGTAACAATAAACATCGATCAGGCGAACACTGGGGCTGTTCCAATGGCAACGCTAGGGAAAACTGAGAGAGATACGGTGCAGCGCTTATGGACTTTTCCGAGCGCGTACGTGCCACCTTGAACGGACCAAAATTGAACGACCGGGCTCCAACGGATGAAGTAGGGAAAGAAGTTCACACTCAGTTTGGCGTTTGGCCATCAGTGTCACGGGATGACGATGATGGTCATGTTATCGTGGGGTATCTCAGCGACCTGCGCTTTACGCATTACGTCTGAACAAAGATCGAGTAATGTTATGATTGAGCCTGACACCCTCAGACAGCCAAAGACTTCATTCATTCCAGTGAAGGAGTCATGTGCCTGTATACATTCGGAATGGCTGGCCCTTCTAAGTGTCATCAGCTGAGAGAAACTGCGGGATTCAAGAGAAGAAACTTGTCCATTTTAACTTTCTGGGTGGTGGGTACTGCCAGTACTGAAACTATAGGGTTGCTGGTTTTAGATTGTCTGCAACTTTGGTTCAACATTGTCAGCTGAGGCTGTGTGGACGTTTGTGATTGAGGCATGGTGAACATACATGGTGAAAAGCCGGCCCAGCTTCGGTAATACCAGAGATTTTTTTTTTCTTTCTCCCCCTTTCGAAGAAAGAGTCTTTGGTAACAGCGATAGCTGTACGTGCCCAGTTCCGAGTGCTGCTGTAGGCAGACTGGGTCTGGGAGCTGATCTATCGGTTCCTTGCATCGCCGTGTGTTTGCTGGGTTATCTGCCCCTCGGGCTGTCTGCTCTCAGGGTTATCTCGCTGTGATCTGATGTGTCTTTCTCCTTCTTCTGCTCTTGTTACTGCTCGGGTTCTTTTTCTCTTCTATTGGTATTGCTTTCGTTCTTTTTTCCCTTCTCTTGCTATTTTGCTTTGGGTTTTCTTCCTCTTCTGTTGTTATTGCTCTGGGGGTTTTCCTCATCTTTTGTTGTCATTGTTCTTTTCTGGCTTTTCTTCCTCTTTTTCAGTTTTTATTGTTCTGTTCTGGTTTTTCTTCCTCTTCTTTTGTTGATATTGTTCTGTTCTGGCTTTTCTTCTTCCTCTTCTGTTTGTTATTCTTCTGGTGTTTCTTTTCCTCTCCTTCTGTTGTTATTGTTCTGTTTCTTCTTCCTCTTCTTCTGTTGTTATTGTTTTGTTCTGGCTTTTCTTCTTCTTCTTCTTCTTCTGTTGTTATTGTTCTGTTTCTTCTTCCTCTTCTTCTGTTGTTAGTGTTCTGTTCTGGCTTTTCTTCCTCTTCTTCTGTTGTTATTGTTCTCTTCTTCTTCTTCTTCTTCTTCTTCTGCTTCTGTTGTTATTGTTTTGTTCTGTTTTTTCTTTTTCCTCTTCTTCTGTTGTTATTGTTCTGTTCTGGTTCTGGTTCTTCTTCTTCTTCAGTTGTTATTGTTCAGTTTCTTCTTCCTCTTCTTCTGCTGTTATTGTTCTGTTCTGGCATTTCTTCCTCTTTTGTTGTTGATATTGTTCTGCTCTGGTTCTTCTTCCTCTTCTTCTGTTGTTATTGTTTTGTTCCGGTTCTTCTTCCTCTTCTTCTGGTTTATTGCTCAGGTTCTTTTTCTTCTTCTCTTTGCTATTGTTGTGTTTCTTTTTCTTCTTTTCTTTACTATTGTTCTGTTTCTTTTTCTTCTTCTCTTTACTATTGTTCTGGTTCTTTTTCTTCTTCTCTTTGCTATTGTTCTGGTTATTTTTCTTCTTCTCTTTGCCATTGTTCTTGTTCTTTTTCTTCTTCTCTTTGCTATTGTTCTGGTTCTTTTTCTTCGTCTCTTTGTTATTGTTCTGGTTCTTTTTCTTCGTCTCTTTACTATTGTTCTGGTTCTTGTTCTTGTTCTCTTGCTATTGGTCTGGGTTTTTTCTTCTTCTCTTTGCTATTGTTTTTTCTTTTCTTTTTCTACTGGTGTTATTGCTCTGTGTTTTCTCAGTGCTATTATTACACCAAACCTTCTTCTTAGTGCTATTGTTGCTCTGGTCCTTGTTCTCATTGTTGTTATTGCTCGGGTTCTTGTTGCTCTTTTACTGCTCTGGTCTCTCTTCTTCTGTTGTTACTGTTCTGGTTGTTTTGTTGTTATTGATCTTCTTCTGTTGCTTTTGCTTTTGGTTCTTCTGTAGAGCGCTGATCATTCATTCCTTTCTTTGACTGATCCTACGTTAGACTCTAGGCTTTGTTCGACCATGCGTGCGTCCGTACGTGCGTGCGTCTACTTCTGTGTGCATTCGTGCGAGTGTTTGCGCTCGTGAGTGCGTGCGTGCATGTGGAGTGTGTGTGTGTGTGTGTGTGTGTGTGTGTGTGTGTGTGTGTGTGTGTGTGTGTGTGTGTGTGTGTGTGTTTTTGTCATATTGTGTGTGTGTATGTGTGCGTGTGTGTGTGTGTGTGTGTGTGTGTGTGTGTGTGTGTGTGTGTGTGTGTGTGTGTGTGTGTGTGTGTGTGTGTGTGTGTGTGTGTGTGTTCGTACGTGTGTGTGCGTGCGCGTGTGTACGCGCGCGCGCGTGTGGGTGTGGGTGTGTGGGTGTGTGTGGGTGTGTGTAGGCGTGCGCGCGAGTGTGCGCCCGCGTGTGTGTTTGCGTGTGTACTCGTCCGCTCCAGTGGACGCTGGCGACCCCTGATCAGTTTACAGCAACGCCTTCCTCCAGTCACCACAGGAATAAGCCAGAAACAAAGTTAACTCCGCCAGAACCATATCTAAATCCACCTTCAACTCAGCCATAATCCAGGCAAAGGGAAATTAATCTAGCATGCCAAGGGCAATAAATCTGTTGAATGGGAATGGACGGCCAATCAAATTAAGACTATTCCTCCGGCAAACCTTGTTTTTCGGAGATACTGTTTACCAACTCACTTTTTTTGGGGGGGGGGGGGTTTTTTGGCTGCTCCCAGGACGCGGCGGAGAAAGTTTCTTGAACAAAAGGAGGTGGCCAAAGAAGTGTTGAATGACAGGTTTCTAGGGGCAAATATTCCAGTCTGGGGTTCCTTGCTCAAAGGCGTAACCGGATTTCTCTGTCGATGCCGGTTACGGGAGAAACCAACTGACCGGCCACTGGAGAGAAAAGGTCCTTTCGCAGCAGAAGTGTTCTGTTGATTTTCTTCTTTTCCGTCGCTGACGCTGGGCTCGCTGATCCCTGTGGTGTGTGGGGGGGGGGGGGGGGGGGGGGGGGGGGGGGGATTATATCCAAATATGCACTGACACCGTGAAGAGTTCGTTTCAGCATCTACAAAATGCCTGTCTGTCTGTACGCGCCTACTTCCCCTTGTATTGTGTGTGTTGTGTGTGTGTGTGTGTTTTGTGTGTGTGTGTGTGGTGTGTGTGTGATGTGTGTGTGTGTGTGGTGTGGGGTGTGTGTGTGTGTTGTGTGTGTGTGTGTGTGTGTGTGTGTGTGTGTGTGTGTGTGTGTGTGTTTGTGTGTGTGTGTGTGTGTGTGTGTGTGTGTGTGTGTGTGAGAGAGAGAGTGGGTGTGTAGTGAGAGAGAGAGAGAGGGGGTGGGGGTGGGGGGGAGAGAGAGAGAGAGAACTTCGAAAACTTACAAGGATTGTCACATTTCATGTTCATTCACGCCTGACTAGTAACTAGTCCTTGCTATGCTATTAAGAGAATATACAAGAGAGAGAGAGAGAGAGAGAGAGAGAGAGAGAGAGAGAGAGAGAGAGAGAGAGAGAGATGTGCTATTCAGAGATGTTCTTCATTCATGAAGGGGTACACATACAGTTTGCTACAGAGTTGTTTTTCAACATCGTATAAGTAAATCACTATTGATTACAACCGGTTCATTAGTACTAGGAAGTAACAGTATCCTTAGGAGAGAGAGAGAGGGGGGCAGAGAGAGAGAGAGAGGTGGGGAAAGAGAGAGAGAGAGAGAGAGAGAGAGAGAGAGAGAGAGAGAGAGGGAGAGAGAGAGGGGAGAGAGAGAGAGATAGAGAGAGAGAGAGAGGGGGGGGGAGAGAGAGAGAGAGAGGGAGAGAGAGAGAGAGAAGAGAGAGAGAGGGAGAGAAATATGTCTACCTCAAGACTTGTACGACGAACTCCAGGTCCTTGTGATGTCATATAAAATGTCACTTTGTTGGATGTTAGTCGATGTTCTTAAGGAACGCATTATGTTCCTGCACAGCATCGACTGAACAGCCAACAGAGTCTGCTTTGCGTCTTGTGTGACACATCCGTATATTATATACCGCTGACCGACTTTTCAATGAGTCTATGTAGTCACTTGTAAAACATTCGGTCGGTCGGAGAAGTAAGTGAATATAATTATCTTGTTTTTAGAACGCTAGCAGTCAATCTGTTTCAGATTTTTGTGTGTGTGTGTGTGTGTGTGTTTGTGTGGAGAAATAAGTGTTCCAATTCAGCTGCACGAGGTTTTAAGGTTGATTATGAGAGAAACCATTCTTGTACACCCAGTACATTGACCTGAGGTATTATTCGGTCGGTCGGAGAAATAAGTGAATATAATTATCTTGTTTTTAGAACGCTAGCAGTCATTCTGTTTCAGATTTTTTGTGTGTGTCTGTGTGGAGAAATAAGTGTTCCAATTCAGCTGCACGAGGTTTTAAGGTTGATTATGAGAGAAACCATTCTTGTACACCCAGTACATTGACCTGAAGTATTATTCGGTCGGTCGGAGAAATAAGTGAATATAATTATCTTGTTTTTGAGAACGCTAGCAGTTCATTCTGTTTCAGATTTTGTGTGTGTGTCTGTGTGGAGAAATAAGTGTTCCAATTCAGCTGCACGAGGTTTTAAGGTTGATTATGAGAGAAACCATTCTTGTACACCCAGTACATTGACCTGAGGTATTATTCGGTCGGTCGGAGAAATAAGTGAATATAATTATCTTGTTTTTAGAACGCTAGCAGTCATTCTGTTTCAGATTTTGTGTGTGTGTCTGTGTGGAGAAATAAGTGTTCCAATTCAGCTGCACGAGGTTTTAAGGTTGATTATGAGAGAAACCATTCTTGTACACCCAGTACATTGACCTGAGGTATTATTCGGTCGGTCGGAGAAATAAGTGAATATAATTATCTTGTTTTTAGAACGCTAGCAGTCATTCTGTTTCAGATTTTGTGTGTGTGTCTGTGTGGAGAAATAAGTGTTCCAATTCAGCTGCACGAGGTTTTAAGGTTGATTATGAGAGGAACCATTCTTGTACACCCAGTACATTGACCTGAGGTATTATTTCAGAATAAACAAAAGGGTCATGTTAATCCCAAACATAGGGACAATTTCGTGGCGGGAGTTGAGACATGCGATGGTGTGTTCTCACCTGCACCATGCCCGAGAGGAATTTAATTTTAATTTTAATTTCGTGAGGTATGTTATTGTTTTGGTACATCGTGCTGACATATGTTGCTGTCTTGATCCGGAGTTGAAACATGCGATGGTATGTTCTCACCTACACCATGCCAGAGAGGCTTTTTTCTATTTTAATTTCGTCAGGTTCGGTTCGGTTGTGTTGCTTAATGTCCTCGGATGTCGGTTGACATATCAGGGACAAGCTTAGACCAGTGCCGAAGCATGGTTCAGTGTAGCTTTACGTCTACGGAAACCAGAAGACTCGTTAGGACGGACAGCCCAGGACGGCCACCTCGACTCTCACACAACTCCTGAACTATTATGATTTTGTGAGGTATGATATTGCATTGGTATATCGTCCTGACACAAGGTGAAACAAACTGGTGTTACGACATGAAAATTGTTAAAACAAGATCCAAACACACAAAAGATTCAAAAGAACGCTTATTTATTATGACACAGACACACAGTCTGCAAATTTTTCGGGGTTTCCCCTTTCGTCAAGCTACAAACTGACTCTTAAACAACAGTTAAACGGTTAAAAACGATGAAAAATGACATGAGAAAGGAAATCCCTTCTCTCTGTCTCTCTGTCTCTGTCTCTCTGTCTCCGTCTGTGTCTGTCTCTCTGTCTCTGTCTCTGTCTGTGTCTGTCTCTCTGTCTCTGTCTCTCTCTGTCTCTGTCTCTCTGTCAGTCTGTCTGTCTCTCTCTCTCCCCCTTGTACAATAAACTTTTCGAGTTCGAGTTCGAGTTCTCTCTCTCTTTTTGTTTTTGTTTGAGTTGTTGTTTTCTTGTCCAGTGCTTGGCAGAATGTTGGCATGAAAATGGCGAATCTCCGTTAACCTCCCAGTTAACTGTTTGTTACCGAAGCGGCGTCAAGCGGTTTTTGTGGGAACTTATAGGGCGCACTACTTATTTATGTTGTGTTTCTACTGAACTTGAAGGATTTCAAAACAGTTTCTGTGGGGTTGTTTCAGAACTCGGTGTGGAACGGGCAAAAAAAAAAACTGGAGAGAGAGAGAGAGAGAGAGAGAGAGAGAGAGAGAGAGAGAGAGAGAGAGAGAGAGAGAGACTTTGACAAATTGATGATTTGTTGTTGCAGACGATAGTCCATAACACTGGGGTTGAGCCGATTATGTCATAGCCTGTTTGTGCCGCACTTGCCAATAGACACGAATTAAACCAAACTGAAAATGCAGACAACTGAACTGAAATAATGAATTATTTACAAAAACCGACGGGAAAAAAAGGGAAAAAATCTCTCTCTCTCTCTCTCACACACACACACACACACACACACACACACACACACACACACACACACACACACACACACACAACCATGCTCTCTCTCTCTCTCTCTCTCTCTCCTCTCTCTCTCTCTCCTCTCTCTCTCCTCTCTCTCTCTCCTCTCTCTCTCCTACACACACACACACACACACACACACACCACACACATGCTTCTCGTCCCTCTGAGAGAGAGAGAGAAGAGAAGAAGAAGAGAGAGAGAGGAGAGAGAGAGAGAGAGAGCGAGAGAGAGAGAGAGAGAACGTCTCGAAGTTCCGGAGGGAGAGGGCGAATGTTTGCCTTCATCGCGCATATCCATCTCTGCGCAGTTTGACCTGCCGATTGAAGTGATTTCCTCCTCTTCGCCTATACTCCTTAATATCATTATTACTACTATCAGCCAGCGGTCACTTGGGTGTCAGGGGCTGCTGTTGTCCGTTTGGCAGCCGTAGTTGTTGGCGACGTCAGACGCCGTTTACTGGATGCTGGCGGAAACTGACGCCTTGAACGACGTCAGCGTCAGGACGTGGCATGGCGTCAACAGACAGCGCGCCATCAATGTCGGTGATTACTCGCACACGTTTCAAAGAACCTCTGTCGGAAAGAGAGTCGTTGGAAACCGGTTCTGTGAGTTTAGCGGGGAAGGCGAGGGTTGGAGCGAGAGGCGGAGCTCGTAAGTTAGCTGATTCACGAACACCAAGCACTGGTTTAATTACGACATGCTTCCTTCAACCACTGCCGTATTTAGTTACGCCATAGGGTCCAGAAAACTGTCAGCTAACGAACAGTTGTTGTTGTTTTTTGTTGGTTCTCAAACAGTAGTAAGTTTGTTACAAACAACTCAAATTCTATCAGGCGTTTGTTTTATAACTGACCCTATTGATGATGATGATTGTAGAGCTTAATGTCCTCGGATGTCGGGTTGACATATTAGGGACAAACTGTGACCATGCGTGTGCATGGTACAATGTTGCTTTACGTCTGCAGAAACCATAAGGCTCA
Organism: Alviniconcha marisindica; assembly: GCA_018857735.1. Taxonomy (NCBI): domain Eukaryota; kingdom Metazoa; phylum Mollusca; class Gastropoda; family Provannidae; genus Alviniconcha; species Alviniconcha marisindica. The sequence goes on from JABMCL010000572.1 coordinate 613,181, forward strand.
TTAGGACGGGGAGCTCAGGACGGCCACCTCGACTTTCACACAGCTCCTGAACTCTGATGACCCTGTTGCTTACGCCAGCACAAATTTAAAAAAAATCGTTTGAATCGAGACGGAACTCTTCTCTTTTTTTCTCTCTCTCTCTCTCCCTCTCTTTTTTTTTTATTTTTTATCCGGGGTGGATGCGCCTCATTTTTACGTGCGTGCTTGGGCGCTAGGTTGCTTCTACAGTCATATTAGTACCCGATCCTCTCGGAGCGCGATGACCGCGTCGCTGGACAGCTGCGCGGAGATAAAGAGTGCCCCTTCAGTGGCGTAACTAAATCTGGCAGGGTTTGGAGGAAGGTGCCGGAAAGCCATGCTCGGAGTGTGGCTGATTCAGTCAGTCCCGGCACCAGACGTTCTACCCGAGGGATGGCTGACGGACTCCACGTCTTTCCAGTACTACAGTCCAAAGCATGAACCTATATAGGTATATAGGTCCGTGGTCCAAAGCGCCTCTGCACTCTTGAACTGCACATGCCTACTACTGGTGACACTCGGCAATAAAGTTATATTGTGTTGTGTTGTGTTCCCCCGCCCCACCCCCGGCCCCCTGTTGCCGTCCTGCTTGGCAGACTCCAAACGCTCAATGGAAGCGAAAGATTTCCCCTGGCGAAAGCAGGATTTACTCCGGGGACACATTTAATGCCTGTTGGGTGAATAGACACGCTAGATGTTCCTCCATGACTTCACACACGTTGAAGGATCTTGTTTTAGAATGATAGCAGTCGATTTTGTTTCAGATGTTTCGTTCTTGATACAGCTTCGCCGATCTGGCGATGTTTGACTCGGTTTGAAAACGTCTTCAGTTGATCACTTACGTTCTTGGTTTAAACAAAATTGTATTCATTCATCGTAATTCATAAGCTCAACAAATACGTACAGGAAACACAATACAGTTTGATGGAACACAAAAGTCGGGGCCCTTATGTTCTATTTGATTTGATGTTACCGTATGGGACAAATGATTGTAATTACACAGACATTTACATGGCATAATGGCAGATCATTTGGTGGTGACAGTACGAAGCGACAAATCAAACAACCAAAACCCACTTAGGTTCTTGATGTGAAACACACGAGGGCTACCCCCCCCCCACCATCCTTCCCCGCCGATTTTCCGACGACACCGCCATCTCTTTTGTCTTCCATGAGCCAGGTTTGGTAGGCGTAAGCATGCAGGTACTTCGGTTCGATCTAATTCGCGTCCTTTCTCTTCAGTACTGTGGTCTGTGACACTGGATTCGACTTATGTTCCACTGGCATATAAAATACTTGTACAGTGCCTAGTGGATGTCACGTTCTTGGGGACAGTGTGGATAGGTCAAACTACCGACCAGAGGGCCTCGGCTCGATACCGCTTCGGCTCTCCTTTCTCTTCAAAAGTTGTGGTCTGTGGACACTGTCTTGTGACTTTGTCCCTCACAATTAATAAAACATTAAAATGGCTCTCATCGCTGCCCATCTTAATGCAGGTCATTCTGGTGGTGACAGTGTAGCGATAGGTATACAGTCTCTCTCTCCCTCTGACAAAACATAACATGCGAATTTTCGGTGTAAGCCCGCTTTTTAAGCTGCAAAACAAGACTGAAATAGCAGTTAAACGGTGAAAAATGAGATGTCGGATTCGTATCTGCTTCTTGAGAATGTTTCAAACACTGGACACCAAAAGCAAGTAACAAAAACCACCTCAACCAAAAGCAGATAAGTATCCTGCATGCCAATTTTTAAACGTTTAACTGTTGTTTAAGTACGGTTTTTTAACTTGAAAACATTTTACGATGGCAAGATGGCAGATTGTTGTCACAAAGTCAGAGGCGACAAAACAAACAAGAACACTTAGGTTCTTGATGTGAAAACAGAGGGCTACCCGCGCGGCCAAATCTTCCCCGGGCGATTTTCCGCAGATGTACATGCGGCCTCTCTTTTGTTTCCATGTGAGCCGGTTTGGCCTAGCGGTAAGGCGTTAGGTTGGTAAGCAGAAGGACTTTTTTAACTTGAAAGAGGGGCTTACACGGAAAATTCGCATATTGTGTTTTGTCATAATAAGCAGCGTTCTTTTTACCGTTTCTGAGTAAGCCTAAATGAGCGAATTATGAAACATTCTGGTGAATCTGAGCGACGCTTCATTTTTATCGGACCTTACGTCAGTGAGCGGAATGTTCTCTCTCCTGTGAGCCGGTTTGGCCTAGCGGTAAGGCGTTAGGCTGGTAAGCGGAAGGACCTCGGTTCGATACCGCTTCGGCTCTCCTCTCTCTTCAAAAAGGTTGTGGTTTGTGGACTCTGTCTTGTGACTTTGTCCATCACTTCCTACTGAAACATTAAATGGTTCTCATCACTGTCCATCTTAATGCAGAAGTCATTCTGATGGTGACAGTGTAGCGAAAGGTATATAATCTCCCTCTCCCCCCACCTCCATACCCCCTTCCCCCGCTTCTCCCAGTCCCTAATAAGCCTCGGTTCGGGATTAACTCCCTCCACCTCCATACTAGTTCTCTAGTAAGGTACGTAGTTAAGCATCATGTTTACTGTGCTTACCTCCATACCCCCTTCCCCCGCTTCTCCCAGTCCCTAATAAGCCGTACGGTTTCTGTGGACGTTAATCTCCCTCTCCCCCACCTCCATACCCCCTTCCCCCGCTTCTCCCAGTCCCTAATAAGCCGTACGGTTTCTGTGGACGTTAATCTCCCTCTCCCCCCTACCTTCCTACCTCTCCCGTCCCTATAACCTGCGACGCTCTCTCTCCTACCCCCTTCCCCCGCTTCTCCCAGTCCCTAATAAGCCGTACGGTTTCTGTGGACGTTAAGCACCATGTTTACTTACTTCTCTCCTCTCCAGGAGGTAGGTTAATGGGGAAAAATTAAAGGTTAAAAATATCAACCTGTTTCGCTTGGAAGTTTGCCCATCGCTGCGATAGGGAAAGGGTCGTACGCGTACAAAAGGCAACAGAAAGACACAACTATTTCCTCCACAGTTCCGCTTAAACGATTTTGATCGGCGGTCATAAGACGTGACAAGTTCTTAAATTGTGCTCATTGACTCTTCTTCTGCTCTGCTGCTCCTCCTCCTCCTCCTCCTCTCTTTGACTCTTCTCCTCCTCCTGCTCCTGCTGTTCCTCCTCCTCCGGCACCTCCTCCTCCTCTTTCTTCTTCTTCTTCTTCTTCTTCTTCTTGCGTAGCCTATAGTGGCCATGCAGCTTCAACATGTTGAAGACTGACACTTTTACTGCATGCTGGTATTCGGATGCTTCAGTCATCCACCGAACTCTGACATGGCCTAAATGATCTTTAGTCGGCGTGAGTAGCTGATCCCGCTTTTGCAAGCTAAAAAAAAAACACCTAAAAACTAAACAAACAAACAAAACAGCAACAACAAGAACAACAACAAACAAACAAATAAACAAACAAAAACCAGCCAACCAACCAAAAAAACAAAAACAAACCAACAACAACAAAAAGAAGAGAGAAAAAGAAGAAAGAAAGAAAGACAGAAATAGGAGTGTCGATGATGCAAGTGACCTACTCCTTTAAATATTACCCCCCCCCCACCCACCCACTCCACCCCACCTGCAAGGGACCTGCTCCTTTGAATATTACTCTCCCCCCCCCCCCCCACCCATCCCCACCCACTCCATCCGACCCCCCTCCGGATGTGAGCAGACGATATCTTTGGCTGGGCGTTATCACCACTTCATCCGTCTTGCCTGTCCTTTACGGATTGTATCGGGGTTGCCAAGCGCGCCCGGACTGAGTCAGACGCGACGAGCCTAGCTAGCTGCCTCATGCACTGCAGGCAGGCATGCGGGCATCGGGGAGCTAGTCTGGTCCCAACCACGGACACTGTACCGCAGAGCTCAGGGGCTGTGTGTGAAAGTCGAGGTGGCCGTCCTGGGCTCCCGTCCCTAATAAACCTACGGTTTCTGTGGACGTGAAGCAACACTCAACCAACCAACCCTGTACTGCTAACGTGCTATGCTGAAGGAAACATGGTGCATAACGTCTACAGAAACCACAAGGCTTATTAGGGACGGGGAGATGGGTGGGGGGTGGGGGGGTGGGGGGGGGGGTATGGAGGTGGAGGAGGAGGGAGATTACATACCTGTCGCTCCATGTCGCCACCAGAATGACTCCTGCATTAAGATGGGCAGCGATACGAGCCATTTTAGCGTTTCATTAATTGCGAGGGACAAAGTCACAAACAAGACAGTGTCCACAGACCACAACTTTTGAAGAGAAAGGAGAGCCAAAGCGGATTCGAACCGTGGTCCCTCTGCATACCAGCCTAACGCTTTACTCGCTAGGCCAAACCGGCTCACCCGTGCTATATGCTATCACCATGGACCTGTATATAGATAGGTCCACGGCTATCAGACGATCCTCGTCTACGACGACCGTCATGCTAATCCGTAGTCTTTTTTTTTTTTGGTCTTTTTCTTTTTTCTTCGTCTTCTTCGGGGTTTTTTCTGCTACCCCCCCCCCCCCCCCGCCCCCCCCCCCACCCCCCCATCCCCCCTCCTCTTCCTTGTCCGCGGTGTAGCGAGATAAGAGACTTTCATTTCGCGTTTTGGCCGCGTCTTGCTGGTTTTGCGGATGAGGGCAAGTCTCCTTGGGAGGATCTCCATTTGTTTGCAAATGACCGCTGTCCCATCGTCTCCTCTGGCCGTGCACAGTGGCTGGCCCGGCGCCATCACAGCGTCGTCGGGACCGGGCGTGCATGTATGCATACATCACGCCTTTGTAGCCGCGAGTCGCTGCCGCTGAGCTACAGAGGGCCATCGTCACATCGTCACGAACGTTGGAACCGTTTCAAAGGCAACGTTGGGGAAACTTCCGAGAGAGACGGGGTGGAGCGCGCATATGGGCTTTACCGCGCGCGTTGAAACCATCTGGAACTGAACTCTATCATTGGCGGGAGCTGCCACAAGTATAATTTTTGTCGCGACAAAAGTATGCTTGCCGTGCCGCGACAAAATTAAGTTTGTCGCGACGAGCATACTTTTGTCGCGACAAAACACGTGTCTTTTGGCAGCTCCCGCCAATGATAGAACTGAACCGAGCTACAAAGACTTTCCCCTTTGTGTCCCCTTGTAACAAGACACGTGTTTGTCGCGACAAAAGTTTAAAGGTTTTGTCGCGACAAAAATGATACTTGTGGCAGCTCCCGCCAACGCTAGAACTGAACTGAGCTACAAAGACTTTCCCCTTGTGTTCAGTGGTGGGTGCACAGCGCAGAAGGTTAGCCGCCCCAACAATAATTATATACATACAGCGGTGAAGGGAATATTTTAAGCTACATCCATTGCACCGATTATGACGAGTCAGTATCACGCATGCCGTCCGAGCATGGCTTTCCGGCACCTTCCTCCAAACTCTACCCGAACTGCCCTTACGCCACTGAAGGGGCACTCTTTATCTCTGCGTAGTTCTCCACCGATGCTGTCAGCGCCCTCCAAAAGGTTTATAATAAAATAATAAAATAAAATAAAAATTACTATTATTTATTTTACATAGCACCTCAACAACAATTATATGAGCTCTTAGCACTGTACAGATCAACAAATGCAATAAAAGACACATCAACACGTTACTGAAATTAGCCGAAAACAACAATTTAAAAAGATAAACTCTCTCTACCGATACATATTTCAGTTCACGCATATTGAAGATTCATTTTAGAACATAGCATAAAAATAAGACTGTGGTTTGGATAAAAATAAGACTGTGGAAGCAATATAGCGTCGAGACGTTGGGGAAAATTTTTTTGAAGAGAGAGAGAGAGAGGAGAGAGAGAGAGAGAGAGAGGGGGGCGAGAGGGGGGAAAAAAGGGAAAAGAGGAAAGAAGAGAAAAACCTTTTTAATTTCCAGCCCCCCTCCCCCGGGACTATTTTGGGAAGGGCCAAGCCCAGGGGGGAAAGGGGAACAGAGCCCAGAGAAAAGACAGACGAGAGATGATGAATAAAAATTTTTTGTTTATTTGGAGAGAGAGAGGAGAGAGAGAGAAAAAGAGAGAGAGAGAGAGAAGAAGGGAGGGGGGGGGAAAAAAAAAAAGGAGAGAGAAAAGGGAGAAGGGGGGAGAGAAGAGAGAGAGAGAGAGAGAGAGAGAGAGAGAGAGAGAGAGAGAGAGAGAGAGAGAGAGAGAGAGAGAGAGAGAGAAGACAGCGGGCAATGCGCCATTATTATGCAAGTATATGTTGCCTCACAGCCACTGAGCTGGCGCTCTCTCCCCATCTTACGCCTGACCAGGAAACAGAACCCCAACACCATCCATAACCGATCCCCCACTGACAGGCGATGAAAATGGTTGATTATGCGATTCAGCACCCACGCACAATTCTCTCACGACGAACCCCTTCGGTGCTTTCCCTTCGTCAGAGGCACGACTTGGGCCTTTTGTCGACAGGACGCGAAGAGAGGGAAGGGGAGGGAAGAGAGGGAAGGGGAGGAAAAGGGGAAGAGAGGGAAGGGGAGGGAAGAGGGGAAGAGAGGGAAGGGGAAGGAAGAGGGGAAAGGGGAAAGGGAAGGGGGGAAAAAGGGGAAGGGGGGAAAAGGGGGGGGAAGAGGGGGAAAGGGGAGGAAAGGGGAAAGAGGGAAGGGGAAAGGGGAAGAGAGGGAAGTGGAGGGAAGAGGGGGAAGGGGAGGGAAGAGGGGAAGAGGGGAAGAGAGGGAAGGGGAAGGAAGAGAGGGAAGGGGAGGGAAGAGGGGAAGAGAGGGAAGGGGAGGGAAGAGAGGGAAGGGGAGGGAAGATAGGGAAGGGGCGGTGTAGTTGAGTAAGTCAAGTAAGTAATTTTATTGTAACGTCCTGTCACCCGCACAAGGTCGGCTCCTGGCGATCAAACTCTGTCAGAGAGAAAAAAGGGGGGCGGAAAACGGGAAACAGAAAAAGATTGATTTGATTGATTAGAGAAATTTTTTAAAGGATAAAGTTTAAACCCAGGTTTAGGAGAGAGAGAGAGAGAGAGAAAAGAGAGAGAAAAGGGGAGGGGAGAGAGAGAGAGAGAAAGAAAAGAAAGAAAAAAAAAAAGAAAAAAAAAGAAGGGAAAAAGGGAGGAAGAGAGAGAGAGAGGGGGGGGGAGAAGAAGAAAACGGGACAGAAAGAGAAAGAGAGGGAGGGAGGAAGAGAGGGGGGAGAGAGAGAGAGAGAGAGGGGAGAGAGAGAGAGAGAGAAACCGTTTTTTTTTTTTTACAAGAATTGTATTTTAGGTTTAGCCCAAAAACCTGTCTAACAACATCTTCACCTCTAAGAAAATTTAAAATTAAGGCACTTTTATTTAAAATTTATAGGCTGAATAAATAAATAAAACGTTATAATGAAAATTTTCCAAAAAAATAGGGAAAGGAGATGAAAAATATATCATGTTAACATTTTGAGCACACAACCCGCAACAAGGCATAAACTCTGATCAATTCATATAACTAGTATTGGAAAAAAAACAAAGCAGCTTTTTTTTTAAATAACAGTAAGGGAGAGCAAAGAGAGGCGGAGAGAGAAGAGAGAAGGAGAGAGAGAAGAAAAGGGAGAAGAGAGGAGAGGGAAAAAAGGGAAAAAGAAGAAAAAGGGAGGGGGGGGGGGGGGGGGGGGGGGGGGGAAGGGGAGAACGTAAAAAAACAGAGACAGAGGGGAAGACAGAGAGAGAAGAGAAGGAAGAGGGGGGAAGAGAGAAGAAGAGGAAGAAGGCCCGGAAGGGGGGGGGGGGGGGGGAATTTTTTTGGAAAGGTTTTAAAAGAGAGAGAGAGAAGGGAGGCGGGGAAAAGGCGGGAAAGGAAGAGGGGAAAGAGAAGAGAGAAAAAAGGAGAAAAGGGGGGAAGAGAAGAAGGAAAGCAAAAAACGAAAGGGGCCCGGGGGGGGAAAAAAAAATAGAAGAGAGGAGTTTTTTTGGGGGGGGCAGAAATGAAAACAGGGGAGAGGGGAAAAGACGGGAGGACGAAGAGAGAGAGAGAGAGAGAGAGAGGGGGGAGGGGGGGGGAGGAGAGGGGGGGAGTTTGGGGGGGGGGGAAGGGTGGGAAAAGGGGGAGGGGGGGGGAGAGGAGAAGGAGAGGGAGAAAAGGAAGAGAGGGGGACACACCCCACACCCCCCACACCACACACACAAAAACACACCCCACACACCCCCAACAACACACCCCAACCCCCACCCCAACACCAAAAAAAAAGAAAAAGAAAAAAGTTGGGTTTTTTAACCCCCCAAGGCCGATTTATCAGGGAACAGGAGCCTCATCTTTGTCCCTGAATCAAGCACATTTGGGACATTAAACCCCATTCAATTTAAGCCTGACAGCGGGGAAAAATTTAACCCTTTACTCGTAGAGGGGAGGGGAGCAGGGGTGGGGGGGGGGGGGGGGAGGGGGGGGGGGGGGGGGAAAGAGAGGGGGGGGGGGGGAGAGGGGAAAAGGAGAAGAGAGAAAGGGGGGGGAGAGAGAGAGAGAAGCCGACAGACAGAGACAGAGACGACAACGAGACGGGAGAGAGAGGGCGGCGGCGGGACAGCAGACGAAAACAGACAACAACGAAGACGACGAACAGAGAAAGAGAAAGAGAGGGAGAGAGGGAGGGAGAGAGAGAGGGAGGGAGAGAGGGGAGAGAGAGAGAGAGGGGGGGAGGGAGGGGAAAGGGAAGGAGAACGAGAGAGAGAGAGAGGGGGAGAGAAAGGAGAGAGGGAGGGAGATAAAAATTTTTAATTTCCTCGGGTTGTAGTTTAGGGTCATTTAGACCGGGTTTAACAAACAGTCCTTGCTATTAAGAAAAGATGAGAAAAAAGATCAAAGGAAAAAAGCCAAATCGGTTTACATTTGAAAAGTTAATAAAACCAAAAAAAAAAAATATGAAACATACAAAGAAAAAAAGGTTTTTGAAAATGGCTGGCGCTAACAAAAAAGTGCATCAAACAATGATAAACGGAAGAAGGATACCCGCACCCCCCCCCCTCCCCCTCTTCCCCCCCCCCCCCCCAAACACACACACACACACAAAAACATTTATTCAGCTGAAATTTCATACATCATTTCTGAATGACCTGTGCACACTAAAGCAATCCCCTTTGCAGTCGTAACTCTCACAACGTAATTATTAACGCCACATACAATAACATTAATGCTATAATAATTATTTCCCATAAAAAGCCGTACCACACACGACGGCTGAGCGTGGACGCAGACGATGAATGAATGAATGAACGACAATTTATATATGGCGCATAAAGACCTCCACACAAAAACCTTTGCGTGTTCACAGCGCCATCCTGCTGTGAGTCCACATCAGAGGTTCCTCCTGTTAGGCCTGGAGTGGGTCAGAATATAGCTTTGGGTGCTTCCGCTGTTGCTAGAAGGAATTCTGCCTTTTTCCTGATGGGCCTTTTTGTTCCATTCAATTTCAGTTGTTTTGTTGTTGTTGTTTTCCAGTCCTCTTAAATGTCATGAGCAGTGAATCACGAGGTTGACTGTGATTTAAGAAATTGTGATTCGCACGGATTTGACCCTCGCGAGGGACTTGTGTGTAAATGTCGTGCTTTAAAACTGCAGCCTTTCTGTACCGATATTTGTGGGCGTTTTCATAGTTTTCCGGCAGATCCGGTCTTCTTTTTTCTTTCGTGTGTGTGTGTGTGTGTGTGTGTGTGTGTGTGTGTGTGTGTGTGTTGTGTGTGTGTGTGTGTGTGTGTGTGTGTGAGTTAAAAGAGAACCGAGCAACAACAACAACAAAAAATCACTACGGGCCCTTCCAATAGGACTGCAAAGAACAACGAAGCACATGGAAGTTTTGTCCACATGATTTCTTGTTCTTTTTGCTAACAGAAAACAAACAAACAAATGTTTGAAAGTCGTGAAGACACAACCGTGAGTGCTGCCGCCATGTTTTTTGTTCCCCCTCCCCCCACCCCCCACCCCCAGTAGTCTGTATCAGTGACGTCATAAACAAGGCGGAGTGTGTGGCAAAGGGATCAAACACTTCATGAGCCAGGAACCTTCCTCGATGGTATAGAGCCAGCCATTATGGATACAGCCCAAGGAGCTCCAACTGGAAGAAGAAGAAGAAGAAGAAGAAGTACTTCGTTTGTATAAACATTTACAGAACAACCAAACGAAGTGTGCGGATGAACATATTTGCACTTCGTATACGAATTTAGGTCATCTTGCCTTTCTGGTTCGGTTCGAATTTTTGACGTCACGCGCGTTGCATTCTTGGGAAAACAAGGGACTCCCCCGACCAAAAAAACTAAGCACGAACAAATAGGCTAGCTTTTTTGAACCTTTTGACGACTCGTGCACGTGGAAAGAGAGTCGGAGTTACGGACTCGTTAGCATATTGGGATTAGGGGTTATCCCCCTTTACTATCTTTCTTCATCATGCATAATTATGGGTACTGACGCTGTTGTAAAAGGTTTGCATAGCACTGGTGGTTGTTGTGGTGTTGATTTGTGTGTGTGTTGTGTGTGTGTGTGTGTGTGTGTGTGTGTGTGTGTGTGTGTGTGTGTGTGTGTGTGCGTGCGCGCGCGAGCGCGTGTGTGTATGTATGTGTGTGTATGTGTGCGTGCGTGCGTGCGTGCGTGCGTGCGTGTGTGTGTGTGTGTGTGTGTGTGTTGTGTGTGGTGGTGGTGCGTGTGTGTGCGCGTGTGTGTTGGGTGTGGTGTGTGTGTGTGTGTGTGTGTGTGTGCGGCGAGCGCGTGTGATGTGTATGTGTGTGTGTGTATGTGTGCGTGCGTGTGTGCGTGAGTGTGTGTGTGTGTGTGTGTGTGTGTGTGTGTGTGTGTGTGTGTGTGTGTGTGTGTGTGTGTGTGTGACTGTTATAGCATTTGTTTTCAGCGGAGCTCGCAAATTAAAAACAATCGAGTTGTGGCATATTGGTTCTAATACCAAGAAACCTTTTCTTTTCTTTTTTTCTTCTTTTTCTGAGGATGTACCTTTGGTGGTGTTTACGTACCTAGCATTTACTCGCATAATTATATGCCAGGTGAGAGTTAAGGTAGGCGACCGAGGTGTTTGTTGTAGAGTTTATGTGTTGTCTGCCGAGTGTTAATTAACGCCCTAATTGCTTGTTGATTCTTTCCTTTGTCATGAATGGATTGTTGATGCACATGTTCAGAACTAGAATCTGTTACTACCCCACAGCAGTCCTTAGTAATTTTGGCTTCGTTGAACTGTGAAACATAGAGTATATGATACCAATATTTTCAAATGGAGTCGCGCTCCCTTGAGTGTGTATGTGTTCCGCGCACACACACACACACACACACACACACACACACACACACACACACACACACACACACACACACACACACAAACACACACACTCACACACACACACACACACACACAAACAAACACACACACCACACACACACACACACACACACACACACACACACACACACACACACACACACACACACACACACAAACACACTCACACACCCCACACACACACACACAACAAACACACACACCACACACACACACACACACACACACACACACACACACACACACGCGCGCGCGCGCGCGGCACGTACACACGCACACACTACGCATACACACACATGTAACACACACACCACGCAACACGTTCAGCACACACGCACCACTACACCACACACACACACACACACAAAACACACACACACACACACACACACACACACACACACACACACCCCACACACACACAACACACACACACACACACACACACACACACACACCACAAACACACACACACCACACCACACCACACCACACACACACACACACACACACACACACACTCGTGTTTTGGAGATCGATCATAAC
>JABMCL010000634.1:7500-10000 GCA_018857735.1 Alviniconcha marisindica
TGTGAATTGGCTTTCCTTTTTTGAGGGTAATATAAAGTGACTATCACTTTTGAGAGTATTATAAACTGACTGTCCTTTTTTGAGTGTAAGACAAAGTGACTGTCCTTTTTTAGGGTATTTAGGAGTGACTGCCCCTCTGAGGGTAATCTGGAGTGACTGTCCCCCTGACGGTCATTTGGAGTGACTGCTCCTCTGAGGGTAGTTTGGAATGAATATAACTGTGTCCCTCGGAGGAAAATAATTAGGTCCCTTCTAGAGCTCATTGGCTACTGCACTTCGGAATTCAGATGAAGGTGCCCTGAACTGTCTCTGAACTGTCCCACTACCTCCGCCCAACCATTCAGATAATTCCCACTGACGGTTTCATGTCAAAATTCAGACGTTGGATTCCCCGATACGTCCCATTGCATCCGCCTATCCATTTACCAAATTCCCGCTGACTGTTTCGTGTCAGGGTCCGGACGAACAATACCCAGATTCGTCCCACTACCTCCTTCCACCCATTTACCAAATTCCCGCTGACTGTTTCGTGTCGGGGTTCGGACGAACAATACCCTGATTTGTCCCACTACCTCCTTCCACCCATTCACCAAATTCCCGCTGACGGTTTCATGTCGGGATTCAGATGGAGGACTCCCTGATTCGTCACGGCAGCAGCGTGGCCTTGCCTTACTGGGACTGGACCCTGCCCATCGAGGAGCTGCCCGACCTCTTCACCAGCGAGACCTACTACGACGCCTGGCGGGACGAGGTGATGCACAACCCCTTCTCCAGGGGCTACGTCAGCAGCGTCAATGGCTACACCGTCAGGGACCCCCAGCCCGAGCTGTTGAAGGTGTCCAAGGACGGCAAACACTCCGTGCTCTTTGACGAGGTTCTGCTGGCGCTGGAGCAAACCGATTATTGCGACTTTGAGGTGAGCGTGAGCTCTGAGTGAAGGGTGTCCATTTAACAACACAAAGATTTGTGATGAGCGTGAGCTCTGGGTGAAGGGTGTCCATTTAACAACACAAAGATTTGAGGTGAGCGTGATCTCTGAGTGAAGGTTGTCCATTTAGCAACACAAAGATTTGAGGTGAGCGTGAGCTCTGAGTGAAGAGACACCCCTTTAATAACACAACGAAAGACTTTGAGGTTAGCGTGAGCTCGTTGTGTTATCTGTTTAGAAACAGAGCCAAACACTTTGAGGTTAGCGTGAGCTGTGCGTGAGGTGAGGCCATTTAGCAACACGGTAACATACTTTGAAGTTAGCTTGAGCTCGGTGCGGTATCCATTTTTAGCAACTCACCCAAAGACTTTGAGGTTAGCTTGAATTCGGAGTGAGGATTCTGACGTTAGCGTGAGTTCCAGGTGTGGTGATATCCATTTGGCAACATGACTAGGGACTTTGAAGCAAGCTTGAATTTGGAGTAAAGCGATATCCATTTAGCAACATGCTACCCCCCCCCCCCCCCCACCTCCCTCAGTTGTTATTCTTCTGCGTGTGACAAAGGGTGCTGCAGCCCAACACTTTTTATATATATTTATTTAGGTGGTGTATACTTTTAGTTCATGTACCACACACACAAGTAAACAATCAACGGCGTCGCAAAATGCATTCAGCTGAATAATCTCTTTCTGTGTCTCTGTCTGTCTGACCGTCTGTCTGTCTGTTTGTCTGTCTGTCCCCCTCTCCCAGTTGTTATTCCTCTGCGTGTGACAAAAGATGCTACTGCCCAACACTGTTGAGCTCCAGTGGATACTTTCCTGGATACCTCTTTAGTACACAGTAGTTTCTGCTCGCTGAATTAACACTGGGCGATGCCCTCATACAGGTCCAGTTCGAGGTGACCCACAACGCCATCCACTACCTGGTAGGCGGGAGGCAGATGTACGCCTTGTCCTCGCTGGAGTACTCCTCCTACGACCCCATCTTCTTCGTGCACCACACCTTCGTGGACAAGATCTGGGCCGTCTGGCAGGAGCTACAGAAGCATCGCGGACTGCCCCACGACCGAGCGGACTGCGCCGTCAACTACATGCACGAGAAGCTGCACCCCTTCGACTGGGAGCAGTTCAACCAGGATGCGCGCACGCGCGCCCATTCCATCCCTCAGACCGTCTTTGACTACGAGGACCTCGGCTATCACTATGACGACATGAAACTGGGAGGTCTGAGCCTGGAAGAGATCGAGCACCTCATCCACGATCACCAGAGCCACCCCCGGGTGTTTGCCGGCTTCAGTCTGCACGGCATCGGCACCTCCGCTGACGTCCTCTTCCACATCTGCAAGACGGAGGGAGAGTGTGTGCGTGCGGGAGGGATCTTCATCCTTGGGGGTCCTCTGGAGATGCCCTGGGCTTTCGACCGTCTCTTCAAGTGAGTGTTGGCAATGAAACAGACCCGCCTTTACAGGTAAGTGTTGGCAATGAAACAGACCCGCCTTTACAGGTAAGTGTTGGCATGAAGCAGACCGCCTTTACAAGTAAGTGTTGGCAATGAAACAGACCACCTCTACAA
>JABMCL010001248.1:0-65000 GCA_018857735.1 Alviniconcha marisindica
CCGATCAACAAAAATTAAAACTGTATAACACAACTATGATTCTGTTCTGAAGATTTCTTTGCTGAAAATTCACCCACCTACCCTCATTTCTTCGCTTTTCTCCCCCGTCTAATCTCACACAGTCAGTAAAATAACACATTAAAATAAAGTGCCTTCTAAAACGAATGCCTGCTTGCTAAACCGTGTCTAGCTGCAAAGAGGTTCTTGATTAAAGAAGAGCAAACATTCGATCAGTAAAAATTAACTGTAAAAAGGCTATTATGATTTTTTTTACTAATTTTCTTTTTGCTGACGATTCACCCACATACCCTCTTTTTTTCCCCCCCCACTATGGTCTACTCTCACATAGTCGGTAAAACAACATATTAGAATAAAATGCTTCCTAAATGATGTCTCTTACTAAAACCTTTCTAGCTGCAAAGAGATTTTCGATCAAAGAGGAGCAAACATTTGATCACCAAAAATTAAAACTGAAAGAATTGATTTCTTTGCTGAAGATTCACCCATCTACTCTTTTTTTCCACCGTATGGTCTACTCACACGTAGGCAATAAAACGACATTATTAAAGTGCTTCCTAAATGATGTCTGCTTACTGAACCCTTTCCAGCTGCAATCAAAGAGGAGCAAACATTCAATCAACAAACATTAAAACTGAAAAACACAACTATGATTTTTTCCTGAACATTTCTTTGCTGAGGATTCACCCAGATACCCTCTTTTTTTCTTTTTTTTCTTTCCTGTATGGTCTACTATCACCTAGTCAGTAAACGACGTATTAAAATAAGGTGCTTCCTAAAGTTTAATGATGTCTGCTTACTAAACCCTTTCTAGAGATTTTCCATTAAAGAAGAGCAAAGACCCAACAACAAAAATTAAAACTGAAAGAAAGAACTATAATTTTCTTTTATGAAGATTTGTTTGCTAAAGACTGACCAAAGAGGAGCAAACTTTTCTTTTCGAACAAAGACGAAAAACATTTAGCCTAGTCCTTCAGAATTGGTATGAATATTTCCAGATCTGCACTGAACATTTAGGGTTTTGTTAATACCGAAAATGTGTCAACTGTTTCCTTTGGCTATATACTGAGAGAATAAATTCTGCAACTGCTGTAGTGTAAGACATATAATCTGCTGTGATATGGAAAGTGGCATTCAGTTTTAATGTATAGTCAGTAAAATGACAGTAAAATAAAATGCTTGCTAAAAGATATCGGTTTCCTAAACCGTGTCTAGCCGCAGTGTTTCTCGATTAAACAACAGCATGATCAGTAAAAATTGTAACTGTAAGACAACTATAATTTTTTGATGAAAATTTTGTTGCTGAAGTTTAAAAAAAATCACATTAAAATCAAGTTCTTCCTAAATGATCATCAATCAAATTTAACACCGTAAGACACAACTAAGATTTTCTTCGTGAAGATTTTTCTCTCTGAATATTCACCCATCTACCTTCTTTTCCTGCTTTTTTCCAGAAAGATTAACTCTCACACATTGTTAATAAAATGATAGATTAAAATAAAGTGCTTTCTAAAAAATGATGACCACCATATTCAACTGAGGTCACCAAATTGGGTATAAAAATTAGGTTCAATGGAGGCTATCATGTTGCTTGGGTTGGAAGATCTCGCCCAAATAATCAATTAACATAGTCTCAAACAAAGATGAAAAACAAAAAAGTTAGCCTAGTCCTTCAGAATTGGTATGAATATTTCCAGCTCTGCACCGAACATTTAGGGTTTTGTTAAAACCAAAAGTGTATCAACTGTTTTCTTTGGCTATATACTGAGAGGATAAATTCTGCAACTGCTGTAATGTAAGACATATAATCTGCTGTGATATGGAAAGTGGCATTCAGTTTTAGTCTATAGTCAGTAAAATGAGAGTAAAATAAAATGCTTGCTAAAAGATACCTGTTTCCTAAACTGTGTCTGGCCGCAAAGTGTTTCTCGATTAAGGAACAGCATGATCAGTAAAAATTGTAACTGTAAGACAACGATGATTATTTTAAGAAAGATTTGTTGCTGAAGATTAAAAAATGACATTAAAATCAAGTTCTACCTAAATGACGATCAATAAAAATTAACACCGTAAGACACAACTAAGATTTTCTTTGTGAAGATTTTTTTCTCTGTGAATATTCACCCATCTACCTTCTTTTTTCCAGAAAGATTTACTCTCACACATTGTTAATAAAACGATACATTAAAATAAAGTGCTTTCTAAATAATGATGAACACCATATTCGATTGAGGTCACCAAATTGGGTATAAAAATAAGGTTCAATGGAGGCTATCATGTTGCTTGGGTTGAAAGATCTTGCCTGAATAATAAATTAACATAGTCTCGAACAAAGATGAAAAATGAAAAACATTTAGCCTAGTCCTTCAGAATTGGTATGAATATTTCCAGATCTGCACCAAACATTTACGGTTGTGTTAATACCGAAAATGTTCAACTGTTTCTTTGGCTATATACTGAGAGGATAAATTCTGCAACTGCTGTAATGTAAGACATATAATCTGCTGTGATAGGGAAAAGTGGCTTTCAGTTTTAGTCTATAGTCGTAAAATGACAGTAAAAAAAATGTTCTAAAAGATATCTGTTTCCTAAACCGTGTCTAGCCGCAAAGTGTTTCTCGATTAAAGAACAGCATGATCAGTAAAAATTGTAACTGTAAGACAACTATGATTTTTTCATGAAGATTTCGTTGCTGAAGATTAAAAAAATGACATTAAAATCAAGTTCTTCCTAAATGATCATCAATAAAATTTAACACCGTAAGACACAACTAAGATTTTCTTTGTGAAGATTTTTTTCTCTCTGAATATTCACCCATCTACCCTCTTTTCATGCTTTTTTCCCGAAAGATTTACTCTCACACATTGTTAATAAAATGATACATTAAAATAAAGTGCTTTCTAAATAATGATGAACACCATATTCGACTGAGGTCACCAAACTGGGTATAAAAATAAGGTTCAATGGAGGCTATCATGCTGCTTGGGTTGAAAGATCTTGCATGGATAATAAATTAACATCGAGTCTCGAACAAAGATGAAAAACAAAAAACATTTAGCCTAGTCCTTCAGAATTGGTATGAATATTTCCAGCTCTGCACCGAACATTTAGGGTTTTGTTAACACCAAAAATGTGTCAACCGTTTCCTTTGGCTATATACCGAGAGGATAAATTCTGCAATTGCTGTAATGTAAGACATATAATCTGCTGTGATATGGAAAATGGCATTCAGTTTTAGTCTATAGTCAGTAAAAAAGAGAGTAAAATAAATGCTTGCTAAAAGATATCTGTTTCCTAAACCATGTCTAGCCGCAAAGTGTTTCTAGATTAAAGAACAGCATGATCAGTAAAAATTGTAACTGTAAGTGTAAGACAACTATGATTTTTTCATGAAGATTTTGTTGCTGAAGATTAAAAAAATGACATTAAAATCAAGTTCTTTCTAAATGATGATCAATAAAAATTTAACACCGTAAGACACAACTGAGATTTTCTTTGTGAAGATTTTTCTCTCTGAATATTCACCCATCTACCCTCTTTTTCCCAAAAGATTTACTCTCACACATTGTTAATAAAACGATACATTAAAATAAATTGCTTTCTAAATAATGATGAACACCATATTCGACTGAGGTCACCAAATTGGGTATAAAAAGCATATAGAAAGAACATTTCAGATCTGAGAGCCGGTTTGGCCTAGTGGTAAGGCGGTAGGCTGGTAAGCGGAAGGATCTCAGTTTGATACCACTTCAGCTCTCCTTTCTCTTCAAAAGTTGTGGTTTGTGGACATGGTCTTGTGACTTTGTCCCTCACAATTAATGAAACATTAAAATAGCTCTCATCGCTGCCCATCTTAATGCAGGTCGTTCTGGTGGTGACAGTGTAGCGATAGGTATATACTCTCCCCCTTCCCCCCCACCCCATACCCCCCATTCTCCCCGTCCCTAATAAATCTTATGGTTTCTGTGGATGTTAAACACCATGTTTACTTACCTACTTACATTTCAGATGTTAATATGATGGATAAAATCAATTCATTTTTGGGAAACACTAGGACTCCCCACCTGTCCCAAGAACAGACAACGGGCTGTGAGGGTCCCATTTTGAGAGAAGAAGTGCTTTATGCGCTTAAACAAATGAAAAATGGATCTGCTCCAGGAATTGATGGAATCACAATAGAATTGATTAGAATGTTCTGGTCCCATATAGGACATCTAGTTATTTCCTCTTTTGAATCCGCATTTAAAAATGGTAAACTGTCTTCGTCTCAGTCTAAGGCCATGATTATTTTAATTTCAGGAATGATTTAAAGAACTGGAGACCTATTTCGTTAATGAATAGTGACTACAAATTGTTGGCTAAATGTCTTGCCCTGTGACTGAGCAGTGTTACTGGAGAAATAATGAGGATCAAGTTGGATATATAAAAGGTAGAAGGGTTTAACTTTGATTCGTTTAATCAATGATGTTACAGAACAACTGACGGTACAAGAGACACCTGGGTTGCTACTTATGGTTAATTATTCTCAAGCCTTTGATAGAATTTCTAAAGATTGTAAAGTGCGTGTCTTTGAAAAAAATGGTTTTGGTCCAGACTTTTTACAATGGGTCCATGTACCAATGTCCAATACAAAAAGTTGTATGAATTAATGTGGATGGCTCTCTGGTGTGTGTGTAGATTCTGGTATTCATCAAGGATGTCCATTTTCCCTGCTAGCCTTCATGTTAGCAATCGAACTGTTGGCTATAATTAGTATAAAAAATAAGAGATGTGCAAAATATAAAAGGAATAAGAAATTGGAGTTGAAACAATGTACCCTATATAGAAGATATTATTAAGACTGATTTGTATGCAGACGATATTACATTATTTCTGAATGATGAAAAATGATGAAAATGGCATGCGGTATGGTCTTAATGCCATTCACGAGTTCTCTATCTTTTCTGGCTTAGAAGTTAACAAAACAGTCATATGCCATGTGGCTTGGTAGTAACAAAAACCATACCGTCACCTTTTTTGGTTTTAACTGGAAGAAAAAAACTAAAGATTCTGGGAGTGTATTTTTGAAGCTGCTCTACAAATGTGTGTCTCATATTGATGAAAACTGGTCGAACGTATTGTAAAGAAAAAAAGAAAAAAAAGACATTTTTTGGGGGAAAAAAGAAATTTAAGCGGTTGGATTTTTAAAAATGTATTATTAAAACCTTTCTCATATCTGAAGTTGTATAAATATATATATATATATATATGTAATGCAAGCCTGAAAAAGTTTGATTGAAATTAATGCTGTGAGATTTTGGTGGCGGAAGAAGGACTGCAATCGAAGAGCATATGAAAAGGTTAAGAATAAGAGAAGCGTGTTATGTACTGATGTAAAGAATGGTGGTTTGAATATGACTGATTTGAAAGATATGCCAGGGGGTTTTTTGTTGCAGTGGGTTTTGTAAGTATGTAAGGTGAACAATCCTGACAAGTGGAGCTTGACTCCAAGAGATTTGTTTTCATGTTTTGGGTCTAACTTTGAATGTTTCCATGCAAATATCAACAGCCGCAATTTTTAAAGGTTTGAACTTGTAAAATCCTATTTTTGCGTACAGTTCTAGTGGCCTGGTTGGATGATAATCTACCTAACTGTAAAGAAAGAATAATTACATTGCTGGGGAACAATGAAAGGTTTTTTGCTCAGTGAGGTTTTGTATTTTAAAGAGTGGGCTGTAAATGGCATTTTGTTTTTAATGTTTTTAAAAGAGGGTTTATTGTCATTTCAAGAAATAATTATGTGAAATTGTGGGGAACTCTCCCAACAGAATATTAGAATACAATGCCATGTATTCGTCAGTTTCAGCATTTTTACATAGAGTAGATGATACTGTAGCAATACTTGAGCAACCAATGTTTTACAGTAAGATTAGGACAGCAAGAGATTTGAGACAACATTTAGTCAATAGAAAAGCTCCGGAACCGTGTGATAAAGGTTTCCGGAACAGGAAATTTTCAGTAGATTTAAAGTAGTGTATACAGGTCTACAATTGGAGCCGACCCCAGTGACTATGCTGACCATTACATAGACTCACTTTTTTTCTTCTTTCTTTTTAACGTGAATCAGAAAATCCCGTCATCTTCGGTTCTAATACGTGAAAAAAAAAAAAAAAATAAAAATTAAAACCAATCTACCCCACCATTAATATAGTAATCTCAGGAGAGGAAGTCAAAACAATTAAAGGCAGAGCTACAACTACAGGCGGGAATACTCACAAACGGCACCAGTCAGCGAAGACGCACAGAACACGGAGGCAGGGGGCGACACTCTGGGAGGAATTAAAACATCCGATGATAAAACTGTCAAACAGGTCTGCAGCAGGTCAGAGTTGGTGGTGGTGTGGTATTGCGAAAAGTTACCGAAGTCTCGGGGTCTGAAGGGCGGGAAAACTCACACTAAACGGCAGCAGTCAGAGAAGACGCACAGAACATGGAGGCAGGGGGCGACGCTCGGAGAGGAGTTAAAATAGCCGACTGTAAAACTGTAAAACTGAACCAAGGCCGAGTTGGTGGTCGTGTGGCCGTATGGCGAAGACTGGCGGGGCCCGAGTCTTTAGGGTCGGAAAGGCGGGAAAAGCTTGGAAGGCATGACGGGATAGGTTGTGGGGTGGATGAACCGTGTTCACAGCAAAGTTTCAAAATCCGGCCAACGCCGAGTGTTTTTTTCATGCAAGAAAAATAGTTCACCGTCAGCCTAACGGCTGTGCACACCGAGAAGTAGTCAGGTCAAAATTGTCAGCAGTGGATCACAAAACAGTGGTCACTGACTCGAGTAAAATTCAAGTTTCAATTGAGCTCTTCTCCAGTAGGACTTACTTCTACGCAGATGTCAAATGTAATTCTGAATAGTTTTCCGACCCCACGAGCCATATGCACGCATTCTATAGGCGCACAGGCACACACACATACATACACACTCACGCGCCAACACATGCATGCACACACACACACACCCCGCCCCCTGCACGCGCGCCTGCCGGCACA
Source organism: Alviniconcha marisindica (assembly GCA_018857735.1). Taxonomy (NCBI): domain Eukaryota; kingdom Metazoa; phylum Mollusca; class Gastropoda; family Provannidae; genus Alviniconcha; species Alviniconcha marisindica. Next base: position 7,042 of record JABMCL010001248.1, read on the forward strand.
CAAACACACACACTTTCTCTCTCCCCTCTCTCCCATCGCCTGATATAACCGACCGGTTGACGGCGTAAAACACCAAAACTTCTTCTCTCTCTCTCTCTCTCTGTCAGTCACACACCGAACAACGAAATAACGAACTCCGCAGAAGTGACACTTCTATTTTCAAACTGTGCTGTCTGTTGGGTCAGGTTAGTGCATGTTTACCAAATAGGCCTACTATACAAGTTTCGATACAAGAACACAGTCCCTGTTACACGACGTCACAATTTACGTGATGACAATGTTACTATGCGTCATTTGACTCATGCATTGTTTGATCCGAGGAAAAACGAAAACACCGAGAAAACAAAGCACTCCAGTCTGATTCGATTTCTTCTAGATATCTGCACACAGCAAGCGAACTGAAAATAGTTATGCGTTAGCTGAGCAAGATAGGTTTAGTTCCTGTTTAGAAAAATATTAGTATGAAATCTGGATCCATATTTCCAGGAACACTGCAGGAACCATATTTTGTTGGTTATTATCGGAACGGAGAGAGTGGGAACACAGGAGCTCTCAATTTTGAGGGTCCTGCCGACTGCTGACGTAAAGGCTTCGGCAGATGAAGCATCAACAACGTCTTCACCTAGTTGGTTCCAGTTTTATATTGTCCGGAACAAACAGCAGCAGCAGCAGCAGCAGCAGCAACAAATTAAACTCATCGGTCTTGCTTGCAGGCACGGCAAATCCTCTGGCATTGTTGGTGAATTGTCTGAGCACTCGATTGTCAAAGCTGTAGTTGGCCTTGATTTCCCCCCGGCTCCTGCTGATCAGGACCTACTCTGGTGGAAGCGCTGGCACCAGTCTCTCAACAACCTGGAAAACATGTGGTCACAACGACTGTTCCCAAAAGCAGCTCGGGTACGATTGCGAAAGTCTTCAAGACAATAATATATAGTTAGACTAAATGTCTTTTATATGCAGCGAAGTTGCAGTATCTCCACTAGAACCTACTTTTTTGAGGACGTGAACAAAACTTGACGTTCTGAGAGACACCAGACGATGCTCGACATGGAGCCGAGCTTAGTATGTTCTCTGCTTTCGTGTCGCTGCCCAGAGCCCAGGAAAGCTGGTGAAGAGGAAGGTGGAGCTATGTTCTCGTAGCTGGATGGGTTGTCTTGCTGCTGAGACAACAGTCCTCAACAGTTGGTTCCTTGGACAATTTTCGTGGTGTGAGTTTATTCTGCCCAGCTGTTGAAAAAACAAGTCGCGGAGCACACAGGTTGCTTCACACTGGCGAGCTCCCTACCACATTGACATCAGTTGTTCTGGTGGGGGCGGCCTTTCCTGTTTCTGTGGGTGGGAGCGCTTGGGACGAGCTATTCACAGTTACCCGATCCGCCCCGTCTTCCCCGTCTCTAACAGACCGTATCAGTGTGGCCTATATGGACGTTAAGCACAACATTCCGTTCCGTGTCGCCGCGAGCACAAGAACTGATTACGGACAGAAGCTTGTGCCTCATCAAAGATGCCAACAAACACCCGGACCCTTTGACAGTGGCAGTACTGCTGAGTGTTCTTCTTTGCAGTAAATGTCCGAGCGGCCAGCGGGTAATTCGGCGAGACGGCATGCTGTCCTTCAAGCCAGAAACCCTCATCGTGGACCTGAACCGGCGGCAGCCGTACACCATGGTCGTCCGGTGCACACACCCCACAAGGGAGAACATCAAGAGCTTCCTCAACCTCAAGATCGGGCAGAAGGTGGGATTAACGTACAAGTGTTTAGTGGAAAACTCCGCCGTGTGTGGAGACAGCTACGTTTGTTTGAAGGGGACCAGGCCCTGCGCGCCCGCCCCCCCGTCCATGAAAAACATGGAGGTCACTGGCAACCACAAGAATACCCTAGTTCTACAGATCAGCAACGCTTCGTGCGGGCATGCCAACATCCAGTTCCGGTGTTACTCGGCCCTGACCCAAAACACGGGCACGCACCTCTACAGCGAAGACGTGGGCTCCTTCCCTGCCCGAATGAAGACCTCGCGGCCCAAAATGACCGTCAGACTGATCACAAAGGCGACGGGCACAAACGCGAACACCATGGCGGTGGGCGACGAGTTCACGCTGACGTGTCGCGCTGCCACAGGGCTGGTGACGGACAAAGTGGCGTCGCGTTGGGTGTGGCAGCACAGCCACGACGGCCCTTGGAAGACATTCCAGAACGAGAGCATCACAGAGCGGTCCAGCGTGGAGAAGGAGTGCTTCATCGTGGGCACCACCGTGCTCACCACCAAGATCCAGGAGGAACAGTCCTGCGTCCGGCGCTTTCGCTGCTACGTCGCCCAAGGCAGCAAGACGTTCGAGGCGACGGCCGCTGAGCACGAAGTGGTCATCGAGGGATACGGCGCCGTGAAGCCCGCTGCCATAGCCGTTGCCGTCCTGGAAACGCTCATCTTCATCCTCGGCGCCGTTGCCCTATCTGTCACCGTGGTCCAACGCAAGAAGAGGAAGCGGAAGCTGCGCAATGCGTCGGAAACAGACTCAGAGACAGAGTCAGCCGGAAGCAAGGAAAGACCCGACGAATCGACTACGAGCCCCGTGCAGATAGTGATGAAAGAAAACCCGGCCCCACAGTGGCCAGCACCAGTAGAAGAGCACCAACAGAGGAGATGGTCCACCAACCCATTTCACTGCTGAAGGAATCAAGGGTCGATAGGCCAATGTGATAGTTACTCCACTAAAGGGGCACTCTTTATCTCCACACAGCTGTCCACAGACCCTGTCAGCGCCCCCCGAAAGGTTTGCGGGGTACAAACAGTAAGACTGTGAAAGCAACATAGCGTCGAAGCACGCACGAAACCGAGGCGCGTCCGCCCCGGGGGAAAAAAAGTTCCGTCCATTAAACGATTTTGGTTTTAGGTTGGGGCAAAGGGCTTTAAAAGACTGAAATAAAATTTTTCTAATTTACAAAAATGATTTTGGCCCGAAAAAGTGTTATGAAGTATTGGGCTGTGGCGTGTAGTTGGGGAAAAGGTCCGTAAAACCCATGCTATGTTTAGGGAAAAAAAGAAAAAAATAACATAATATTATTAAGGGGAATGAAATGGACTTCCTTTAATTTTTTTTTTTTTTATTTTTTTTTTTTTTAACAAAGTCGTTTGTTTTAACATTTGTTTCAATTCTCAGTAATACCCAACACCCCGCGACAGCACGCCGGTTCGAGCGTTTGGCCAACACTGATCCTTAGTTCCCATGGCCTGACGTCCCATCGCAGGATTCAGGTGTTCAGTCTGGTCCTGACATCCCACAGTAGGGTTCAGACTCGACACATAATTTCGCCCTGACATGTATCAGAGTCGTGTTCAGGACTCTGTCATTAATTTCGATTCGATCCTGACGTCGAATAGCAGGGTTCACTGATGCCGAATAGCAGAGTTCAGACGTTGGTTTTGGTCTGGCCCTGACGCCGAATAGTAGGGCTGGTCCTGACGCCGAATAGTAGGGTTCAGACGTTGATTTAGTCCTGGCCCTGATGCCGAATAGTAGGGTTCAGACATTGATTTGACGTGGAATAGCAGGGTTCAGACGTGGATTTTTGTTCTGATATCGAACAGCAGAGTTCAGTCGTTGGGGTTTGACGTGGAACAGTAAACGTTAATCTGGGTCCTACCATCCCAAAAGGTTTTCTCAACGAAGTCTTATCTCCTCGACTTGAAACTTGTACGATTTTAATGTACATGGACAATATCAGCATCTATGGAAAAAAATTTTCAGGGAGAAACCCAAGGGGGCTTAATTGTAACTCTCACCTGGCATGCGTGTAAAAACAATATATAAAACCCCCGATATCTTCTTCCCCGTAAGACCTACACGATGAGGCTTCATACCATGGGCATTGTCTACACGATTGAAACCTCAACTGAGCTTTACCCCTTTTTTATTATTTTCTCCAAACTATAGATCTGCCATTAGTGTATTCAGTTCCGTGTTGCTGTCCATCCGTCTGAAGCCTGTGTTTGCTGGAAAGAAGAAGGGGTTTTAAGTTATTTTTGCAAAGAGTTTTGGGGTTTTTGGTGTGTGTGTGGTGTGTGTGTGGTGTGTGGTTTTGGGTGTGTGTGTGTGGGGCGCGCGCGTGTGTTTGCGCGCGCGTGTTTTTTTCGCGCCCCGGGGAGAAAACCTAAAACAAGGGTTTTGGGTTTTTATATATATATATAAAACGAAAAAAATAAAAAAAAACAACAAGTTGGCATAAAAATTCCCAAATTTTTACGCCTTCCTCGGGGGTTTATTCTTAACAACTGAACGTGGAAGAAGAAGAAGTTGTGTGTAAAGCTATTTTTGCATAGTTAGTATGCTGGTGTGTGGCCGCGGCGGCGAAACAACTTATGACTGACTGAGACACGGCAGCCGCCGGCGGACAACTGATTCGCTTCTTAGCACGTATAACTTGAAAAGCTGAAATTGTCAGTGACTGACAGACCGCCACACACCTCATGGCTTCTCAGTGTGGACGTTAAGCAATATCATGGTTACCGTACTTCCACTGAGACCACACCAGCCGGATCAGTTACCCACATAAGATCTACATGAGTCTGTTTCAGTCCGATCAGTTGCCGCAGGATCAGTCAGTCTCAGTGCACCACAGAATGACTGACATTCAGTGAAGAATATTATAGTTCAATCAATGACTGTGGTCTACACTGATGCATGAGTCCTGTCAGTCGCGGGTATGTCTGATTTTGCTCTGTGAACACACGGATTACAAACTATCATAATGACTCTGACTCAGTCTCAGTCTAGCCATCCGCGGCAGTAACCGTGACTGACGCGGCAAGTCCGATACGGCTGAGCAGATAGTTGACTGATCACCGCCGTCTTTAACCTGAGTCGGGCCGGGTAAGTAAGTAAACATGGTGCTTAACGTCCACAGAAACCATAAGGCTTATTAGGGACAGGAGAAGGGGGTGAAGGGTGAAGTCGGGCCGGGTTGCTTGGGAAATAGCCTACAGGGACGAGAATGCGCTCCCTTTGACTCTTTCATCGGGAAATCACAAAAGGTACATGTTCCTCAAAATAAAACCGAAACAACGACAACGGGTCGCCAAATCACATCAAGTTCTCGTCATTCAGTATGGTTTGGAAGATACTTCAATGGTTTGGACGATTTGCGAGGCGACGCCAGGTCGGCATCATAGCAACATCAACCACATTGGCTGTGGGGCTGGTTTTGTATGAGAAACTGAAGGAGAAAGTTGCTCATGCAGACTCTCGCTACACCTCGAACAGTAGTCACGCTATATTTTCTTACGCTCCCTTCAAAGAACGTGGTTCCGGCGACAGCGTCAACAACACAAGTAAAATTATTACCAGCGGTGTCAAGTGGGACGACAACTGGGACAGGCAAGTTAAATCAACTTCTCTGCGGCCTCTCAAAACCAGTGGCACAGGATAAAGGTTTCATTCATGTTGCTGTTTGGGTGTATTCGACTTCGAGAATCGACAAACTTAGGTCAACTTGCGATCAGCTGAATCAAGCAGACCGCAGCAGAAGTGTGTTCTGATTTGGGGTCTGGTAAACTAACAAACAAACAACAGTATGAACCATATGTGAGAGATAGAAATTAACACAAGTTACAAACACCCGCCGGACTCGAGGGGCGAGAGGATTTTTATCTGCAGAGTCAGTTTTCCATGTTGACTCTTATTTCAGTATCTGTTTCACCCCTGTGTTACCACAGTAACATTTAAATGATCCTGGCAAAATGCAGTTAAAGATGAAGACAAAGTGGGCTGACTAGATGGTGTGACTGAGAACCCGTCAGGGAAACGACCTTACATGCTACTCGTAAGTGAATACTTGTACACAGTTATTTCAGCTCACTGGTGTGGACTGATCCTTAACCGATAAGAGTGGAGCTGGTCTGCTAAAAAACAAAACAGAACAAAAAACAACATAGGCAGGGAGATTCACCATAATATGTTCTGTTTCACAGAAAATGTTTCAGATCAAAATTAGACATGTAATTTAAAGAACAAATAAAAGGTTACAAAAAACATGCTCTTTCCATGCAGGAAAAAAAAGAGGAGGTTTATAAAATAATGACCAGTTCTATGGAAGAAGAAAGAGAAGGTTTAAAAAAAATAATGATTATTATGTCATATGCATTTTTCTAGACGGGACCCTGTGTCACTGGTTGATGCCCCAGAGACAACAGAGGCAAGAAAAGTGTACAGTGAGATGGTAAACCAGAGAACACCAAGTGCCGCTCGTCATCTAATATTGGTTCGCCATGGCGAGTATGTTCACGTGGACGCAAATGCCAGCCAATGCATTTTGACTTCTTTGGGTATGCACTGTTTTGAGCATGAATTTTATTTGTACTTGCTTAAACTATGGTTGCTTGTCCTGCTGTGTTGATGAATGTGATAACTCATTAACTGGCTTACTTCTTGACATATTTGTGTTGTGTACATGTAAGACATGAAATAGGGGATGATACAGATGCACATTATAGCCATACCAAAGTTAGACCTTTACATCTAAGAAACAAGCTGAGAGATCCTTTGAATACATTACTCATTAGACCTGTCATCTGGAATTCTCTTCCTTTCTCTTTCAAGCATTCCTCTTTACTTGATCTTTTAAGTCAAAACTCAAAATGCATGTCTTCTCTTCTGCGTACTGATTTGCTGAGTGTTTTTTCTTTTCCATGAACCCATCACTAGTAATACTAATAGATATATTTAATGTGTGTGTGTGTTGTGGTGTGGTGTGTAAGTATGTATGTGTGTGTGTGTGTGTGTGTGTGTGTGTGTGTGTGCAGTGGAGATGTGCATGTATGCACTTGTGTATGCATGTATGCTCATTTGTTTGTGTGTGTGTGCGTGTGTATATATGTGTGATGAGTGCATTCATCTGTAGGTCTTTGTAAGTGCCCTGGGCTCTTGTGAGATAGGGCACCTTCGTCTTTAAATTTAAGGCCTTTTCTTCCTAATTTTTAGGATGGTCACCCTGATACAAGCATCATGGTTGAATAGGCATTAAAAAACTAATCTCCTTTCAGGATGGTCATGGGGAAAGGAGAGGATCAGCTGTATTTGGTCCCTAGATTTAGGTTTTAGACAATGCTGTTGGCTTGCTCATATTGTCTGTCAGGCCGAGAGCAAGCGGCACTGACTGGACAGCGTCTCTGTGATCTTCGCCTGGGTTACTCCAGAATAGTGTCCTCTACAATGGCCAGGGCAGTGGAGACAGCAAACATTATCCACAAGTACCTGCCAGAAGTGTCACTTGATCATGATGACCTGCTGTGTGAAGGTCGCCCCATTGTACCTGCACCTGTCGTTAAATGGAGACCTGAGCATTATGTAAGTTATGTCGCAGTCATGTATACATGGTGGGAACGCTAGAAACCAGGCAAATTGAGTTTGGTTGTGGCATCCAAATGCCAGAAAAGTCTGTTAAAAATTAAAATTTTATCCTGCAAATAGTTTCAGGGAGAGACAAGAGAGGCAAGACTACAGCTGCCCAACAGAGTTCTTTCCTTTATTTGGGCCGCCTTGTGGATGGCATTATGCATGTCTGGGGAATAATTTTGAGCTCCTCTTTGGCTGGGGTGGTGGGGAGCAGTACACTGATTGCTCACATGTTTGTGATGTTCACTTTCTCCTCCCCCCCCCCCCCAAGTCTTTCTTCTTTTCCTTCTTTCTTCTGTTCTTTAAGTTTGTTTACCAAGTAAATACCCATCTGCCTGAAAGGGCATGACATGCCTGGTCTTATCAGCTAGTCAGCCTAGTGTTGTTTTATGTGTGACATGTGTTATGAACCTTAACACAAGTTAATATTGAATATGAAATGCATGAACATTCTGAAGTAAGTTTTCTCTGTGATAGCATCAAAAATCCATCAAGGAGTTCATCTTTTGCTTGGCATGTTTCAGTACTTTCAAGATGGTGCTCGCATTGAAGCCGCTTTCCGCAAGTATTTTCATCGTGCTGACCCCACACAGAAAGCGGACTCTGTTGAAATCATTGTTTGTCATGCCAACGTTATTCGGTACTTTGTGTGTAGGTCAGTTTGGAGATAATGCAGTCTTTCAGCATCAATATAATCATACGGATGGTGTGCTGTGTGGTTGTTTCATGTGTGTGTCACGGTGTGTGTGTGTGTGTGTGTGTGTGTGAAAGTCAGTTAAAAGCAGTCACAGAGGTTAAAATGGAGAATTTAACCAAATATGCCTGTCATGATATGATCACTTGCAAAAACAAAGAAACTGTCAAACAACAGTGACTGTGCTTTTCCATGAGAGGCCAGCATTGCTTAATTTTATAATGAGCTGGGATCAAACTGATTGGTGGTTTTTAAAGCCATATATACACAGGGCAGATCATATGCTAGGCTCAAGATCATTTGGTGAGTTACACAATTTTGAATATGAAAAGGAATAAACTGCTTTTGACCTTTTTCTCCGGGTCTTTCATCATCACCATCATCTTCATCACTCTTCTTCTCCTTCCTCCCTCTCTCTGTTTAGTTTTTGTCATTCTCTGTGGGGGTTTTCTTTCTCTTTCCCAGAGCCCTCCAGTTCCCGCCAGAAGCATGGCTTCGTATATCTGTGCCACACGCCAGCCTGACGCAAGTGACAATCCAGCCTTCCGGACACGTCCATTTGCTAGGTCTGGGCAACACAGGACACATGGCACCCAGCAAAGTGACCACCTCTTCCAGGGGGAATGAGTTACTGTGACACGCAGCTCCTGTGCTGCCGCCTACTATGAATACCTGTTACAGGTTCCGCCACTTTGTTGTCTGGAATTGCCAGTGCCACACATGGGTACGTGTTGGGCGCACGCCAGCAGTGGGGGCCCTGCTGATGCAGAATGGTCCGTTCTGCTGAAACTGCAGAGCTGAGACAGGCTCTCTTTTAAGCCCAAGGTACAGGTGAGAGTATGGCTGTATGTGCTTCGCCAGCCGACATGAATTTGCTCTTCCAGTTTCAGACTTCCTGCTTCGTTCAACATTAAATAAAAAATAAAACTAAGATTAAAACAAAACAAAATCCACTTGAGGCATAATGTGACACATGAACATTAAATCAGATTTAAAAAAAAACTTTTCGTAATGCAGTTTTTGTTTCATGCTGGTGTAACCTTCCTGGTAGACTGGGTATGAAATACTGATTAACAAACTCTGCATTAAGGAACTCTGCAAGCAGACATGCCCAAAGCTGAAAAACCAAACATTTCAGCATCCAAATACCCAAATTGTTTACCTGTGCAATTTACTGAATGTACTTAACGATCATACCAATCCTGACCCTGACTGGATAAGAAACTACTGAAAAGTACCACTTTCAGTTGTTTGACGCTGACTGTACCTTTAAATAAGGTTAGAGATCACAGAAAGGGATATGCACTACTCAAGCTGACTACTGCATGCCATCTTGATGCAAGGTTTGACATCACCGACCCGCATGTTTTTCAGTTTTCCAGGGTGAACTGTTTGTTTAATTTAGTATCTTTAACACAGCTTGGTTATAGAGTTGAATAAAGTGATCTTCATCAGCCACTTCTGTGTAAGCTTACTTTGGATGCTGACAGCAACCCTTTTAATGGTGAGTTTGTGTGTTCTGTGGTTGAGAAAGCAATGCTTAAAGGGGAATAGAATGGAAGATGCAAGTTCACCTGAAAACGTAGAAAATTTACAAATATTTATTTGTTGTATCAATATTTGTACTAAAGTAGTACTTTTTTGCTTCAAATCTGAGCTCTTCACAGCCACTTAGTTGGTTCATTCTGCCAAAGAGAAGCAGAAAACTGTTTGCTTGCGACGTATTTGATGCTTTTTTCACTCCTGCCCATTTTGTTCATGACATCACTGACGCAGACCGCTGGGCACAAAATGGCAGCACTTGCAATGATGTTTTTGTGATTTGCAAATGTCAGATTTTTACACACAGGATGGGAAATTGAGCGAAAAAGTGCTGTGTGTATATTTTTGTTTCATTATTATTGATCAACCTGTGATGCTTTTTCAGTTTTTGCCACCCATACACTCACAAAAAAGAACCAAAAAAATAATAAAATAAATTCCAAGCCCCCCCCCCCCCCCCCCCAATCCAAAACAAATCCAAAACAGGGTGATGTATCCATTTGCTTTTAATGCCTGTGCGGTGCAGCATCAAGGCAATGAATCATGCATCAGTTGAGCATAAGCAGCTGGTTGTGAAAAGCTTGTCCACAGTTTGCCTGTACACCAAGCAGGGCATACTGGTTACATGTCTTCACAAACTTATATGAAGTGACGGGGGTGGAAAAAGTCTTGGTTCATTTTGTATGTACAAAACAAATATTGCTCAGATTTCTGACAGGTGTCCACATACAAAATGCAGACACCAATAGTTAAAAAGAAGAAAAAAAGAAAAGTTTTGTATAAAAAAATGACTTACATGCAAAGCACATTATCCAAAAAGAAAACAACAACAACAAAATATACACATAAAATAAAAAGTACACATGAGAAGACAGAAAGTCCAATAACTCTGGTACACATTCATCTGTCTCTAAAACCACACGCATAAAGCAGAGCTAATTACACATTTAACAAGCCTGCATAAGATCACCAGCCAGTGCCTCTTCAGAAACGTGATAGAAGCCAATGGTAATGGTCAAATGCATCCCTGTATCATTATGTGTTACCTACACTGATTACATTCACACCGTGTGCATTACCATCTGGAGAGGCTGAAGCCAGACACATATAAAATAGGAGTTGATGGTAATGGCCAGGTGCACCTCTGTACATGCATGTCATTTACACTAATCACAATGTACCTGTTGCCACTTGAGCAAGCCTGGTAGCAGGCCGGTTGTGTTCTGCCAAAACCAGGCCTGATGATTTTTGCACTCTTGCTTTGTTTGTTTTTGGCAAAAACCTGACCAGGCCATCCAGAGCAGATCCGGGCCAGTTTTGCACAATACGATCCGGGTCTTCTTTGAAAGAACTGAACTGAATCAAATGCAGGACGTCAGATCCAGCATATATTATGATCAGGCCCAACTGTGGCTGCATGCTGACTGTAACTAAAATGCTTCCAAACTGAATCTGGCATTCTAGAGAGATGGTGGTGCAGAGCAACAGCACTTGATGTTGAATACCACGTTGAGCACAACTGAACATGGTCACCACATGGCTGGCTGATTGTTACATGCTCGGCTTTGTGCCCATCCTGAGGGATGACCCCCCCCCCCTCGTCCAAAATTCTTGTAGACTCTACTCCTTCAGTAATAATAATTTTAGTGCCCATGCAGGCCAAACCCAGACAGGTGTAAGATGGGAGCTACTGCGTTTCTATCCATAATGTTTACACTCAGAGTGACTGTAATGTGCATGTAACTGATTACTGGCCAAATTTAGAAACCTGCATGGTGGCAGTTAATGCATTGCTATGCATGCTACTTACATTCAGAATCAGTGATTGAAAAGTAAATGCTACCACCAGAGGAGGCCAAACCTAGACATGCATGATGGAAGCTAATGCAAATGCATGCTATTTTACATCCATATCTACAGTAGAGTGATTGCAATGTGTGTGTTACCACCTTAAACCCAGACACACTTTACCATGTGAGTTTTATACATTTATATTTGTCAGAGACATTTTACTTGTTCCGTGACAAAACTGACACATTTTTTCTATAAGCTTGAATGTGCTATCGGAAAAAATGTGTCATCGTGCAAAAAAGAAAGACGAAACACTTATCACAATGAAATCTGTCAATCTCATAAGCTGGAAGTGCAAATGCTTAAATGGCTCACATTTAAAATGGAACTTGTCTCCCTTTAACAATCTCCATAAACAGAAATGTTGGTCTTGTCTTTGAAAAAATTATTTAACAAAAACAGAGCAAAAAAAATAAATGTTTGGATACCCAACTCTACTGGAATTTGTGGAAGTAACGCTAACATATGTAAGCAATTATAACCATAAATAGTCAGTTGCTTCATCTGAAAAAAAAGAAGTGCACATATACTTATCACAGGGTTTTGTGTGTAGAGCAGATCAAAATGAAGTCATATAGCTGAACATAATCTGCAAGACTCCCTTTCCATCTCTTTCAGTTTCTGAACCTCAATTTTATCCATGAACAAGGGAGTAATTAGCACTCAAAAGATGTCACACAACAACAAAATAGACCCAAGTTGCCTAAGGTAACTCTCACCTAGCATGCAAGTAAATACAAGGTACATAAATTCCATGAGAGGTACATCCTCTTAATTAGCGCTCGAAAGATGTCACACAAACACAACAAAAAAGACCTGAGTCATCTACAGTAACTCTCACCTGGCGTGTGAGCAAATACAAGGTACATTTTAATCTCTTTTATCAGCATCTAATTGGGCTTTTTCATGTGTCTCTAGATTAAACTCTTCTACCGCGAGTGAAAAGTTCCATTCATTTATAATCTTGGTGTTTTACAATCACACTTAGTCTGAGCATGACTGGATCAGAATTTTCTGAAATATACAATTTATATCTAACTTTCAGTTCTGACTTTGATGTCATTGTGAGTGTGACCTTGAAAAATATGTTCAAGGTCATGAAAATGGCATCAATGGAACAGCTCAAAAAGTACTACACTGTACCATTGTGCAAAGTCTAACACTGACCATTTTTAGAGGTTCTGAGAAAATTGCAACATTACACAATACAGTTTTTGCCAAACCTGGACAACCTAACACTGAACATGACACAGACCCACATTTTCCCCCTGTGTGACTAAAGTCAAAGGGGTTTTCAGTAGACTACAGAAGAAAAAGTTTTAAAAAATTGTTCAGTCTGAATAATGGGAAATATTGATTACATGCGAAAAATCAATCATAAAGTGCACTGACACAGGGATATATTAATTGAATAAAATTGTTTCGGAAATTTTTTCATAAACGTGCTTTGATACAGGGCTACAGTTACAGCAGTGCAATAATTGAAATCTGCACTGAATAACACACCTTACAAATTGTACAATATGTATATGAAACTGTATGAATGCTGAGCTGAATTACACTTGGTAAGTTGTTCGTAAAATTGCATGGATACTGAACTATGTCAGTCAAATATCTACACAACAAACTGTCCATGAAACTGCATTAATTTTGATTTATTTGGTTTAAGGTTTTATTATACCCATGACAGAAAGTTTCACAGAGAAAATTGAGTATGTTTGACATATTGTTCATATTGTTCTCTCTCTCTCCTCTTTTTTTTGTTACACCAAAAACTTTGTTGTTCTGAGACTCAAAACGCAAAACAAAGAAGAGAAAAATAAAATGTCTTTGTTGTTCAGCACCATAAAAACATCTGTCAGGAAGACAGTCTGCTATTAAGAAGCACAGCTTATTCATTGTTTGTCAGTACCTGGAAGTCATGGAATGAGGGCAAGGTACAAGGACTCAGTCAGTGTTTGTAATGTCTCACCAAAATTGTAGAACATCAGTGCCACTCTGTATTCACAAATGTCACAGTCACTCAGAAATGCAGAATGCTGGCATCACTCACAAATGTAGCAAATCAGTGTCATTCACAGGTGTTGTGCGTTGGTCTCACTCACAAATGCAGAACTTCAATGTCATTCATAGTTCAAGCAGAACTTCAGTGTTGTTCACAGATCAAGTAGAGCGTTCACAGATGAAGCACTTTAGTGTCTGACACAGATCAAGTAGAGCTTCAAACAGTCAAAGCCATTTACAGATGATGACCTTCAGTGTCATTCACAGGTCATACAGAATTTCAGCGTCATTCGCAGATGCAGAACAACAGTGTCAATCACAAATGCCAAGAGAGAAAAACAGACATCAGTTGGACACACTTGAACTGACTGCTCCGCTTCAAGCTGTGACCAAAGGTCCACAGCTGTGGACTGAATCCTGTCTCTGAAGGGAAACTGGTGAAGCACCCCAAGAGCTCATCAAGATGTGTGTGCACTCCAGAAGTCCTCCATCACCATCTCGCTGACACCTTTCCCTTGTCTGCTCTGACTCCGCATCACAGCCAGCTGCGTCACCCACCACCTCCACCAACACAAGTTGTTTCAATGCAGAATGTCACACTGAAAAGAAAAACCAGACACAGTGCTCCTTGCTAGTTTTATTTATAATAATAAAGTATTTATACAGTTCAATTTTTCTTCTGTAGAGGCTATTCCAAGCGCATGCACACACATGCACACACACACACACACACACACACACACACACACACACACACACACACACACACAGGCATCTGCACACACTGCATTTTGACTATTCACTATACAAAATTTATACACAACTTAAAAACGGGCAGAAAACAGACTTGAAACGGGTGAACACAGCAGCATGGAATGGAAAACATGGCAGGTCTATAGTTTTGGGAAGTACGTGAAGACAGCCACCACCATGATAACCAACCCTGCTGACCATTTTACCCAGAGCTGGCCAGGCGATTTTTATGGCAGCATATCAGACTTATCATCTATTCTTGATGTCTGTAAATGCAAGACTTTCAAGGAGCTTGATTCAGCTGTGAAACAATTTTCTCTTTGAGTAGGCTACTTACTTTGAGTTAAGTGTTGTGGTTCTTTTGCTTCCCAGACTCCAGTTCTTGAAGAAGATCCTGTGAACAAGTTGAAAAGGGACTGAAAAGCACTGAACCCCACATATGATACAATTGTACACATTGTATAAAGCCATCTCTTGAAGTTTTTTTCTCCATATTTAACATGCACATGCATACCTGACCCCCACATAATAATAATAAAAGTATAAAGCACACAAACACACATAATAATAATAAAAGTATTCATAAAGTGCACAAACACATAATAATAAAAGTATCGATAAAACGCACAAACACACCCAGGCAGACACAACACACACACAGCCCATACCATAACTCTGTTCACAGCATTGGCAGTGCGGGGAGATCCTTGCACCAGGTGGGACTTCAGCAGCTCCTGCAGTCTGCGTGACTCCACAGGCTTGGTGCCAGGCGTTGTCGGGGCAGGGGTGGTGCTGCAGACCATAGGTGTCGTTCCTGCATGAGCGGGTGGGGTCTGACTGTCACTGCCATCCTTGTCTTTGTTCATCAAGTAGGGGTGGGCCAGCAGCTCCTCTGTGGTGGGACGTAGCCTCACCTCTCGCATCAGGCATTTCTGCAGCAGCACGGCTTACATTTCACTTCACACACACACCCAGCTCAGAGGGCAGGGCTCGAAATGCCCATTGGTCCGTGACCACTTTAACAGCTGGTGGACCAGTAGAACTCTCCTCTCTACTGGTCCACCAGACCTATAACTTTATGAGAAATGTCAAGCCTTTTCTCAGATCATATCACAGAGAAAAAGACAACTTTATCTCTGTGGTCCATACCCTGGAGCGAAGGGTAGTGACTGTCTAACATGGTGAAACCAAACACACCACACAAACTGTAGTATTACAGAAAAAGGGTTTAAAAAAACAGTCCCCATCAGTCTCTAGTCTATCCATCTCTTTCATTGGAGGTTCACTCATTTCTGAGAACTGGTGAAAATCATGGGGGACCAGCAAAATTTGTGACTGACAGGTCCCCAGGACTGTTGGAAAGTTGCAGGGAATTTCTAGCCCTGGAAGGGATTTTCAAATGCATGCAGTTGTGTGCACACATCAATCGTGTCAACTATTCAATGCCCTGGCATTTTACACTAAACGCTGGTAAATAAACACAGAAGAAAGGATGCAGACACACGGATGTGCGTCAACTCCTGTTGGTTACTCTTCGCAGCTATGGCACCTCACGTAGCACATGACTTGGGACAAGTAATGGGTGAATTATCACAGTGAAGGGGCACAAATACATGCACTGCAGCACATGAATGAACTCTGTCAGATGCTCTTCACTGCTATTGCATTTCACAAGTCGTAGGTAAATCATGTCTGGAAGGGGACACACATGCATGGATAGGGATTGTCCCTGTTCAGTGGTGACTACACTCTTCTAGATAGTATACTCCAGCACTTTTATGAAGTGAGGAATAGGGATGTTGGGGAACTTGTCCATGTACTTACCTGCAGGATGTCCACAACATGCAAGTCTGGAATGTGAGAGAACTTCGCGTGCTTACCTTCAGAACGTCCACGAGACAATTTGACTGTATATGTATTTAGACAGCCATGATAAAAGCAACTGGAATGTGAGAAACCTTGATGGTGAGCTTACCTTCAAAATGTCCATGAAGTGTGAGGATCGGAGATGTCAGACAACTTGACTGCATGTTTACCTGGAAGACCAACCACGATGACATAGTCTGGAATGTGAGAGAACTTGACAACTTTCTAACCTTGAGAACGTCCATGAGGTGAGGATCTGGGATGTCGGGGAACTTGATGGTGCAGGTGGGGTTGGTGATGGCCTGTAGCTTGGCCATGTTGTTCTTGATGTGCTGGAAGGGCGTCCTGCCGTACACCATGTTGTACAAGATGCACCCCAGCGACCACACATCACTGCGCACGCCTACCTACACAAACAATTGTGAAACATGCAGCAGACTGGAATTTCAGCATCTACCTGGCAACACTTGATAAGAAGCAGATACCTCATTATTTTAATGCTTCAATGAAGCTGGAACCAAAAGTAAGAGACTGAACTCTATGTGCACCAGCGTCACATGTGCACAGCTGATCTTATGCTACTGCCCTTTGTAACAGTTCATTAATGGGTTTTGCTTTAGATGGTGCCTAAAGCTCAAGAGGAACGGGGGATCCACTAAATACCGGAGCAACAAAATGAGACAAAGAGAGTGAGCTTAGCTCTGTGCAAGTCAAGTGCCTGACTGTTCAGATCCCAGCAGATTTTGCCTTGTGCGGGTTCAGTCATTGTGCAGACCGAGACATCTGCCTTAGAAATCATTTGGTGGAGATGCTCCAAACAATCAAAGACTAAGAGTTACCTTGTACTTGGGTCTCGGGTTGCTAAAGTTTTCTTTTTCATCTGCAGAGTCATCGCCAGTGTCATCACAGGCAGCCATGATGGCCTCCGGACTCATGTAGCTGGGAGTACCGACTCGCGAGTCTTTGAGCACGCTGGTCTTGTCTTGCTGCAGGGCATTGGCTATGCCAAAGTCTATCAGTTTGAGGTTCCCAGCCACAAGCATGAAGTTGGCTGGCTTCAGGTCCGAGTGGATAATGCCTGTAAAATGTAGGAAACAAATGAATGAAAATAACAGCACAAAAGCGATATCTCAGTCTAATAAAACACACATGGGAAAACCTTCTGTTTATGCATCCTGTGTGCTTACCATGATAATGTGGACAGAGCTCTGCTGTCAGCGTAGTATGGTTAACCACTGAACAGCATCAATTTTTTCTCAGTTTACAACTGCCGTGGGATCTTTTACATTTTCTGCTTGCAGTTCCAAGGTGGACAAAATAAAGTAGACATACCATACTCCAAAGTAAAAACAACCTGCACCACTCTGTGTGTGTGTGTGTGTGTGAGAGAGAGAGACCTGCATTAACAGAATTTACTGACTTAAAACTGAAAATGTTTATATATTTTTTTAATGCAGCAGGACTCACCTTCATTATGCAAGGCATTGACTGCGCGCAGCATTTCTCCCCAGTAAAATTTGATCAGCGTGGGATCCAGCCCTTGCTTGTGTTTGGAGCGAGTGCTGAAGAACCCGGACAGGTCCGTTTCTCCAAACTCCAGCACCACGTAGAGACGGTTCAGCTCCTCGTTCAGCTCACTGGCAAAGCACGGACAGAAGGGCAAAACCTCAAAAACTGGTACTTTTTAATTTGATCCTAAAAAATGAAACAGAAATCAGTAAAAATAAACCACAGCCCGCCAGGAACACAACTCCAAATGAAAGATCACAAGTCCGGAAAGACTGCAGGATGCCCTCTGGGCAGAACTGACCCAGTGACGTCTGTTGTCCCAGTTTAGAATCCCAGCTCTGGATTACCTTTATCAACGACTGGGGTTCCTGAGCAATAACCTTCCCCTTCAAGTGGATTGGCTCTTAGCAGTGACTGAAATAGCAACATGGTTTGCAGTGGCGTCCAGCTTAATGCAAATACCACTCCTCCTGTGTTCACAAGCTCCTGAACAAGGGCCATTCCCCTGCTGCTGGCTCGATTGCCACTTTTTGATTTCCAGTGTTTGCCAGTAACATGCAAACAGTTCACATAAAAGAGGCTGAACAGTGAAAAGAATTGTGAGAGTCTATGAGTTAAAATCATGGTGACTCTCTTGGCCCTTCAAAATCAAACCATCAGCCCTCGCGAGTGCCTGCAAACTATGACAGGACATCAACGGGAAAAGTGGGAAATGAGAGGCGAGCACCTACAAGTTGAACATTTTGATGACACTGTCGCAGTACTGGAGCCGCTGCAGCAGACTGATCTCGTTGCGGAACCCGTCCACCACCTCCAGTCCCGCCCCCTCCAGGTCAACGACCTTCAGCGCACGGATGTTCTTCTTGGCGTCCAGCACCATGTACACCTGCAACAGAGCAAGCCGGCAGACTCTTTCACAGACCTGTCACTCCCAACTCTAGACTTGCTGCTGCCCAGGCCGTCAGGGGTTAGTGGGCAAAAGGGGTGCACCCCATCCCCCCTTTTCTTTGTCAGAATGAGAACAGTCTACAGTTGAAAGCAAGCCTGTTCTCATCCCTATCGGAATTAATGCAAACACCCCCGTGGGCTTTGTTTCCCACATAATTATATGGGTTTGATGGACTGAAAAGTTGATGCTCTCTTCTGACAGAGTAATTTTACTGCCTAGGTCTTAAAAGAGAGAGAGAGAGAGAGAGGGAGAGAGAGAGAGAGAGAGGGAGAGAGAGAGAGAGAGAGAGAGAGAGAGAGAGAGAGAGAGAGAGAGAGAGAGAGAGAGAGAGGGAGAGAAAGAGAGAGAGAGAGGGAGAGAAAGAGAGAGAGGGGGGGGGGGGGGGGGGGGGGAGGGAGGGAGGGGGAGGACAAGCTGCTTATCAGTAGTCTAATCCTACCATAGTGCTGGGCCAAAAATCAACAACTCTTTTTTCCATCAATTTAATGGCAACTCACATAACAAATTTTATGAATATAAACAAATAAACTTGTTCCATCCATTTTAATTATCATCTGTGTGTGAAACAAGATATTCAAGATCTGGAAAGCTCTGAACTTAAAACTGATCACTTTAAGTGGCAAACTCTACAATAGGTGCAGGAGAGTGACTGGTTTACAAAATTGTTATTACCTGAGCCGAGCCACCTCGTCCAACCTTCTTCAGCAGACAGTACTGTTCACCATTGACTGTAACAGCCTCCATCACTTCCTGCAGCACATCATAATAATAATAATGGAAATTTGTAAAGCGCCTACCCTACGGCTGAAAGCACTGAACAAGCATACACACATAATGTACATCGAGATGGAAAATGTTATCCAATAATATAAAAAAAGGAATAGACAAGGGTTCAAGCATAACTATGCAAAAGATGCACACACACACTGTACAGACTGATAGGAGTGAAGGACAATGTGGCTTAACTGAAATATTCTGAGAAGAGAAATGTCTTGAGTTGGCTTTTGAAGGAAGAGAGAGTAGCAGAGTGCCTGATGTCTTGGGGAGATTGTTCCAGATGTGGGGGCCAAAGTGTGAGAAAGTGCAAAAGCCATGGGTTTTGCGGTTCATCATCAGTACCATTAATTAATACCGTCACAATCACAACTGTCCCTTGAAGATGGGGGGGGGGGGGGTGGGGGTATATTCTCTTCTCAGAGATCTGCAGACCACTTGCTTCTAATTTTTGTTTTCAGTAATCCAAAATCTGTGTGTAGCTGGTTGTGTGACCATACCACTGACAACAAACCTTGCCAGCTGCATGCACCTTTCTGAAGAAATTGCCTGGTTTTACTGGAACCAGTGGAGGTGAACTACTGCCAACATTGTCTGCTAGCCGTTCATTCCACAATCCATTAGTCAAATTCACAATGGCTCATGCCTGGTTGATCTTTGCATAACACACCCACCTGTCCAGTGAACAATGTTCATTGCTATTTTCTGGTTGCAGCTGACTGACTGTAAGCAGGAAATGTGCCAAGTGGAAAGATGCAACCAAAGGCTTACATGCCAGTTGAAAGCTGAACAACTGGCCAATCAAAGCTATGATTACAACAGTAATTTAATGAAAGGGAATGTACGAGTCAAATTTTACACCTCTGTGACTCGAACAGTTTGTCGCAGGAGAACACGTATTTGTCATAAAAAAATCAAAAAATCCTTTCACTCAATAATTACTAGCCTAAACCTAAGCCCCCCCCTCCCACCCCCCCCCACCCCCATCCCCCAACTCAAAACATGCATTATGCATTTCCATACAGGTCTCACATCACCATACATAAAATGTTTCTGAGCTGCATCCTTGCGTCCTGTGTGAGCCAATCCAGTTGTAAGCTAAGCACCGGATGCGAGCAGTGGACTCACCCCTGACGGCGTCTGTAACCCAGCTGGCTGCATCTGCGGCCCTTTGCAGGACGGTGTTGACACAGCAGGAGGTGCCCTGCACAGCGGACAGCATACACTGTGAGACAAACTAAATGCAATGTCACCAGGCAGAGACAAACTAAATGCAGTGCCACCATCATAAAGGTTGACCTGGGATGTAAAGGTGCCCTGCACAGCAGACAACATTCACTGTGTGTCACCAGGCAGTGACAAACTAAACGCAGTGTCACCAGGCAGTGACAAACTAAATGCAATGTCACCAGGCAGTGACAAACTAAATGCAGTGTCACCGGGCAGAGACAAACTAAATGCAGTGTCACCAGGCAAACTAAAGGCAGTATCACCAGGCAGAGACAAACTAAATGCAATGTCACCAGGCAGTGACAAACTAAATGCAATGTCACCAGGCAGACAAACTAAATGCAGTGTCACCAGGCAGAGACAAACTAAATGCAGTGTCACCAGGCAGAGACAAACTAAATGCAGTGTCACCAGGCAGACAAACTAAAGGCAGTGTCACCAGGCAGTGACAAACTAAATGCAATGTCACCAGGCAGAGACAAACTAAATGCAGTGTCACCAGGCAGAGACAAACTAAATGCAATGTCACCAGGCAGAGACAAACTAAATGCAGTGTCAACTGGCAGTGACAAACTAAATGCAGCGTCACCAGGCAGAGACAAACTAAATGCAGCATCACCAAGCAGAGACAAACTAAATGCAGTGTCACCAGGCAGCGACAAACTAAATGCAATGTCACCAGGCAGAGACAAAATGCAGTGTCACCAGGCAGACAAACTAAATGCAATGTCACCAGGCAGAGACAAACTAAATGCAGTGTCACCAGGCAGACAAACTAAATGCAGAGTCACCAGGCAGAGACAAACTAAATGCAGTGTCACCAGGCAGAGACAAACTAAATGCAGTGTCACCTGGCAGACAAACTAAATGCAACGTCACCCTTGCAAAGGTTGACGTGGGATGTTAATTGCATGCAGGTTTAACGCAACCTTTCAAGCAGAAAGCGCTGCAGATTCCCTCTGATAAACTTCAAGATTTCTTGGTAAACAAGGGACACTAAATGCCCTGTTCGTCAGGCAGCTCTGTGGTGTAATGGTTAGCACCTTCATGCCAGAGAGCTGAGTTCAAATCTTGGAGGAATCTTTTTTCTTTTCTTTTTTCAGTTCATCTGTTGAAACGCCTTTGGAGATGTGGAGCCTGATTTTTGTCCCCTCTGTGTTAACACCAATATCACTGAAAACAGCTTCACCAATTCTTCAAGATAAATAGGGCACTCAGGTTAATCTTAATGCAACACACTCGGCCAAGTTAATGGACAGCATCACTGATCCCAAGTTCAAATCTTCGTGGAATGTAACTTATTTTATTTGAGTCGGCTTTGGCAATACTGTAGGACTTTGTGCGTATGTGTGCATGTCCATGTAAGTGTGTGTGCACATGCATGCATGTATGCAGCATAGTGTGTGTGATTGCCAAATCTTCATTTTCCAGAGTTTGATTATTTATTCTCCACAATACAACCATGTCGGCCATTCCTGTGAAAGAGCAGGCCAAAGCGGGTGTATGCTGCTAGTATAAAATACAACACATTATGTCACGCAAGCTTTCTGTCCCTGTTTTCATGCCTACCAGTTTGTGGCTGGAGCAGCAGATGCTGCGACTGGTGGATGATGTGCAGGCAGCAGCAGCTTTTTGCTGCAACAGTGTCAGCAATCAATTTGGTAAAAATTCAAGATCAGAATACATGCTTCAAATGTTTGATAGTAGCAACAATTAATGTGCAACTCTCCTGGGTAATCATATTTTTTAACGTATTTGAACTCAAACAATGTAAAATATCAAAACAATGAGGTTATCGTGATCTTAAAATAGAAATAGAAATACACACGAAACACATATTCTTCAAAAAAGAAATGTCAAAAGAAAGAAACAGGTAAACTAAAACATAAGCCTACATCATACATCTACCTCACACTCACAGAGTACCAGAAACACACAACAAAAACACTAACATGTCATTGTGTTCAGAAAACACTCTGTGCTCAGCTGCACCGGGCCCAGCGGACTGCGAGGCATCCCTGTATGCACTGCTCTGAGCCGGTGCCGGGGTTGAATCCTCTGTAGGAATGGTCATGTCGCTCTGATACCCTGAAGATGCCAGGGAAGCAAATCGCCCTGCAGACACAAAGCACTGTACAGCTGACTGCTAACGGAAAAACTGCAGACACTAGAAGTGGTATGCTAAAGAGCAGGACACACAAACAATACGCCAAGTGACAGGTGGCACTGAACAGAGAAATGCAGATGCAAAGAACTGTATAGCTGACTCTACTGACAGACAAACTGCAGACGCTAGAAACAGTATGCTAGATAGGACACACATACACACACAAAGAATGCTAGATGGCAGGCGCCACTGAATACAGAAATGTACAGACACTAGCAGTAATCAACTGCACAGAAGTACTACTGCTCAGAAGATAACAAAGGCATGTCCTATTGATACAATACATGGACTGGCTGTGGATGCAGACACCGTGGAACCCTGCTGAAAGACCACCCTGCTGAAAGACCACTTTGGGAGACCATCTGACCACCTTGATGAGAGACCACCCATTCCCACAAGACCACCTTCTCAAGACCATCCTCTTCCTATTTATATATATGTAAATGTGCCCCTGAGTAAGCAAGGACCAGCCCTTTTTTAAGACCACTACTGTTTGACTTTTAGGGTGGTCTTTTCCTTCTTCTTCTTCTCTATCGCTGCTACACTGAGAGTCCAGTCTGCAAGATGAATGTGACTGTCTTCTCCAGTTCCTCCCTGGTGCCGTAGAGTTTGGTGTGTAGCTGGACTGCCATTGGCCACACGTTTGTTCTTGCTGTCTGCAGAAATGGGAGTCTCTGCAGTATATGTTCGGCCATCTGGTCTTCAAGACCGCTGTTGCAGATTGGTGATGGTGCCAGCTTCATTTTCTTGAACATGTGGGCATTGAGTCGGTTGTGGCCCGTGCGTAGTCTCATGACTTAGGATGGTCTAAAATGAGGGGTTCCACTCTATGGTTTCCTCAGCACACGCCACATAGCCATTCACACTGCATCCATCTTGTGGGATGCTAGCTCTTGTGACCAAACAACCATTTTCTTTTCATCTTCTTTCTTTTCCCAAAGCACTCGTGCTTCAGAATATGCATCAAATGGACACTGCCAATGCCCCTGAAGGAGAAGGGAACAACAGATACCTTTTTCTCACTGCATTCAAACACAGCCCCCTAGTTCTTGAATGTCTGAACACAACTCCTATGGTGCTGAGGGTGACTGCAGTGAGGAGAAAGCGAGAAACGAGACAAGAGGGGCAGTGCGCACTCACCACAGGAAACCTGCATGTGGAAGAGGGGCAACAACAGTTACCCTCTTCTCCCTGTCTTCAAACGCAGCCTCCTAGTTCTTGAATGTCTGAACACAACTCCTTTGGTGCTTAGGATGATGGCAATGAAAAAGCAGAGAGAGAGAGAGAGAGAATTACTTCACGAGAGAGAGAGAGAGAGAGAGAGAGAGAGAGAGAGAGAGAGAGAGAGAGAGAGAGAGAGAGAGAAGGAGAGAGAGAGAGAGAGAGAGAGAGACAGAGAGAAAGAGAGAGAGAGAGAGAGAGAGAGAGAGAGAGAGAGAGAGAGAGAGAGAGAGAGAGGAGACAAGAGGGATGGCTGCACACTCACCAGTGGAAACGTGCATGGGGAAAAGAGGCTTGATGGAGCTCAGGAAATCTGTGTCGTCCTCTTTCTCCTGACTCAGCAGGTGCACAGCGTGTTGGTGCCTGGAGTTACGCACCCGCATAGGTTTGCCTACAACTTCCCTCAGCTTGCTGGAATGTAAGGAAAAGAAACAAGTTGTGTCAAAACTAATCCGTCTTCCCATCCACAATCACGCCACAGTTTACAGCATATGGCCAACATCTTGGGGTAAAGGTTGCTGTTAATCATCACTGAACATAATGAGTGCAGTGTAGACTTGCCTATAATTGTATGTATGCACAATGTGTTCTTGTTCAATTCTTGTTCAATTTTCTTATGACCTCTGTAAAGCTATGTCTCTGTTAATTACATCAACACATGTGTTTACCCCAAATGGCCTGGTTTAGTTAGAAAAAATAAATGCAAAACAACACCACCACCATGAAACATCTTGTAAAAAGTATGAATGTGGGCACACTCCTGTCCTGTGGGAATGTACAACCACTGAAACACTTGTTTGAAAAATATGGGCATCACCACACCAATGATGTACAGACAGGTATAGCTGTTGAAACTCCTACAGGAAAACCATGGGTGTAGGGACACCCACGAAGCAGTTTCAGACCTACATACAGTAGCGATGGCTCGAAGTAAAACCAGGGGTCAAACGTGTCATCTCTCTGGATCCAACCCTCTAAACTCTCTGTGAACCCATGTCCCTTCAGCTAGCTGAAATCTGATGCAAGACTCACATTTAAACTTAAAGATCATACTGCTACCCAGTGATCTGTCGATCATGTTCATAGCATTCAGATCAAAGAACAGCGATGAGAAATTAATCATAAAGTATATTTCAGGTGCTTCATCTGACAGAGTATATTTTAAGTGTTAAAAGTCTCGTGAATTCCATGTCAGTTATTGTAAGTAGCAGGGGCAGCAAGTGCACATGAAGTAGCAGCAAGTGCACATAAAGTAGTGCCCATGGGCAGCAGGCTTTGGTTAGCTTCCTGTCCTCCTCTTCTTAGGGTTCATTTAATTAATTAATTGATCAGATCTATATAATAGCGCTGTTCTCTGCTCTCTAGGAGAAGGGGACAGGAAGATAACATGTTTTTAAAGTACTGGTGAATGAACATTTTACCCAAGAGAAGGGGAAGCAAAGCCAAATACCTCAAGAAACAGCAAGCAAAGGGAGCTCATTACTGCTTGAAAGACGTCACATGAACACAACACCAAAGACTTAAATCGTCTATGGTGATCCCCACATGGCAAGCAAGTAAATGCAAGGTACACAAACTTCACCAATGCTACATCCTCTGAAAGCCCTGACAATGATGAGAAAAAAAAACCACTGGAGAAAAACTCCTGACACTGTCAGACAGCCCGAAAACCAGCAGTACATATTTCAGATGAAAACCAGCTGCTCCTCACAAGGATCAAACCCTCGCCCTTCAACACTGATAAGTCTGCTTGGTCAGAACACGCTGGCTCTCAGCAGCAAAGTCTCTGGCCACCACAGACAGCAGACATGCAGACCTGTTGACCAAAGTGGAATGGTGTGTACCTGCTCTGTATCTGTGACCAGGGAGCTTTGGCACCGGATGAGTGAATGTCTGGAGTGCTGTTGTAGTGCCGGAGTGGCTGTTTGGTTGCAGAGGGAGGGTGGGTGAGCATTGGGAGGTCGGTGCCACTGATGCTGCCTGATGAGAGGTTTCCTGCATCCATCGCCATGTCGATTTGTGAATCCGTGTACCTGCAAACCGCAAGTACAGTGATGAAATGATCATGAATAATGGACAAGCAATCGCTCAATGATAAATATAATGCACTACCTGTAGCTCAAAGTGCTGAACAATACAAATGTAAACGTATATAATTAAATTATGTACATTAAAATAAAGACTGCTATTATTTTAACATAAATGTAGCAAATAATGTACAAATCAGCACAGCTTAGCAATAACTTGACCATTTCGTAAAAGCATGAATGACTATACACAGCACACCTAGACACACTGTACAAATTAATAGGGATGAAGAACAGTGTTGCATAGTTCAAACTGACAGAGAAATGTTTTGAGTTCTTTCTGAAGGAAAAGAGCATAGCAGTTTTCTTGGGGGAAATAGTTCCAGATTTAAGGACTGAAGTGTGAGAAAGAGCGAAAGCACTGAGTTCTGCTGTAGAGGTGTTGGAGTTGGAGCATACATACAAAACAAGTTCACTGAAGGATCAAAGCGACACTCATTTCACCAAAGATTTACCCACTCAACCATCTATTCAGCAAACAAAAGTGAAACGATGATAACAATTCAAGTCAACTCTTACCCAGAAGCTGGTAGCGGCATTTTGAATTCACTTGTATCTTGACTGCTAAGCCTCCTTAAGATCCAAGGCACTGCATCACAACATAGAGAAACACCTTCATTTCATGCCCAGCAGCATAAAGAACCACCATCACTTCACGCACAGCAACATAAGAAACCCCTTTATTTCACACACAGCAACATGGAGTAACACCTTCATTTCATGCACAGCAACAAGGCCCTGTTAGTCCAAGTCACAAACTGACTTGACTTAAAACATCCTGATGAAAACTACTGCATTATTAAAGACACTAGACATGCGAGAGAGATACTTGTTTACCAGGCTATTTCAGACTGTGTCGCTTGGACTGGCCAAAGTAAATTTCAGCTGCAGGAACGGTTAACTAGGGGGAAGGAAAAAATCTCCATAAATACTTACCTGCAGAAGTATTTGCTGTCATGACCCAAAGGACTGACTATGCATTGATTACATCAGTGGTTTAATTTTGCATAATCATAATAAAACCAAGAGACCAAAAAGTGTTTACATGAAAAAAATCCACAAAATCAAAGCAAAACAAGACACTGAAGTTGTTTCATCTCATTCAAGCCCCTTTTCATCCAAGTTATTGTTTAAAAGACTAGACACAATTTTGCTCTCCAATCTTCGAACACAAAAACAAAACTTTTTACTTAAAAAATTCACATCTTTTCTTCTTTTTTTAAAACATTTTTTTCCTTTCTTTTGTTCTCTTTTGGTGGAAAGAGTCTACATACTGTAGAGAGGTTCACCTCCGACTGAGTAAATAGTAAACATGGTGCTTAACATCCACAGAAACCATAAGGCTTATTCGGGATGGGGAGAAGGGGGGGAAGGGGGTATGGAGGTGGGGGAGAGGGAGATTATATACCTATTGCTACACTGTCACCACCAGAATGATTCCCGAATTAAGACTGGCAACGATGAGAGCCATTTTAGTGTGTTAGTAGGAAGTGATTGACAAAGTCACAGGACAGTGTCCACAAACCACAACCTTTTTGAAGAGAAAGGAGAGCCGAAGCGGTATCGAACCGAGGTCCTTCCGCTTACCAACCTAACACCTTACCACTAGGCCAAACCGGCTCACGTCCGACTGAGACTGAGACAATAAATGAGAGAGTCAGTAAGCAGAGTCTAAATCATTGTAAGTCTTGCATTTTACCCTAACCAAACATAACAGTTGGAGATCCACGACGCTTGGGCTGGAGGCAGCAGTTTAAACAGGAATGGTCAGCTTTCATTACCTTGAAGTTTTCGCTCTTGGTCGGAGAGAAGCTTGCACTGTCCAGCTTCAGCAGACTTGATGGCACGGATGATGAGTTCCTTGGGCTGGGCCTTCCCTTTGGCCAGTGCCTTGGTCAGCATGCTGAGGGCTTTTTCATGGTCTCCTGTAGAGGTAACCCAGTCCCATTGACATTGGAAACGGATGGATCAGAACAGTCACACTCACTGATGTTGGAGATACACTGGTTGGAACAGCCACAACCATTCACATGGAATCATGATCTGTACAGTTTGCAATTTTGTAACCATTAGTGCATGGTCTTGTTAGTGTGTGTTAAAGTATACTTGGTCACAATATGATACAGTGATAAAGAGGTAATGGCATTTACCTTTGGCTTTGCAGGTTAGTTTGCTGTTTTATACATTGTGATTTTCCCCCTTTCTCAAAACACACCCAATCAAAACAATGAGCTAAATCACAACTGGACCAAAAAATTAAACAAATCATGCACTGAGAAATATGTATACATGTTATTGTTATGTACAGGAATGTAAC
Organism: Alviniconcha marisindica; assembly: GCA_018857735.1. Classification (NCBI taxonomy): domain Eukaryota; kingdom Metazoa; phylum Mollusca; class Gastropoda; family Provannidae; genus Alviniconcha; species Alviniconcha marisindica. The sequence goes on from JABMCL010001248.1 coordinate 35,395, forward strand.
TGAGTAACACAAAGATGGAGCCAGATGACCTTGAAATAAATGCAGGGTCATCAAAACAGGTAATTAGGAAAGCTACACTGAGACAGAAAATATGCCACAATCAAGTCATTTTAATACATGCAACAGTCACAAACAACATGTTCTGCAGGATCTTCATCGTTAATGTGTACAACACAATCTTACAATGTTTAAACTGGGTCAGATGAAAAGTTACCCAATCAGTCAAGAACTTAGAGAAATACAAGCTCAAGAATGGCTGTTGAGCCTAACCCTGATACCTCCAGACTCACAGTTTTTCATAGGAACGCAAGATTTGTACCTTTTACAATTTTCACTTCCGCAGATGAGACAATGATGATGGCAAAGCCCTGCAGGTGTTCCCTGGCCATGTCCAGTATAGTATCCACTGTATCCCACTCAAAACGCTCGCTGCACAGTACACAGAACACAACACAGGCAAGATGATGCTAAGTATTGATGCAGAAATGACAATGTCTTGCACACGTCACATGTACCAGTGTATGTCATGTGTCCTACAATAGACCATATCAGGTTTGCATGGTATCCATGGCATCCCATGCTCACTTGGTAAAACTGCTTAATACACCACAACATGATACTGTTCTCGCAACATAACCATGGCTCTGAGTATGTATAATATGTTAAGTGTTCACCATCACTAAAACTGAAGCAATTGCACAGCAAAAGTATTACAGCTCTGTTTTTACTGCCCCCCCCCCCCCCTTCCCCCCTCAGTCATTGTATATAAAAATGTAAAAAAATAAATATAAAAAAGCAATCTGTAACGCCTACCTTACCTTTATTTGCAGTAAAAGTCACCAGGATACTTGGGTTTTGTACAGACAGAGCCGATCAATATATCGATAACAACACAAGATTGGTCAAATAAAGTCTAAAAGCATGACAGAACTGGCGTGATTTTCTAAAATGTTTGACACCAGAAATTCACTTTCTTTGATGAAATTTATCAAAAAGAAAAACAATGACCTCATCGAGATGGATCTGTAGGGTCCTGTGCCTTGTGTCAGTGATGTTTTAGAGGCAGGGGGCCCACATGAGCAACATGCCACTGGACATACAATGAGCAACAGCAAAGCAGCACAGTTTTGTGGCACTGACCTGTGTGCAAGCTCAGATTCAGAGCCACACCATGCAATTGCAATGCTGCTTGACCATCACATGGCCACAGGCAATGCAAGTAGAATGGACAGGACTGTTGCAGCTATTGAGCTAATCACAGCGCAGTTTAGTTAGCTGGTGCTTTGAGCCCAGTCAGCCTCATAGGGTGGTTATAGCAGGGCTATTCACAGCACAAACAGTCATCCTGGCCAAACAAAACAATCAACGTTTCTGATTCAGTGATGTCAAGAGAATAATCAACTTGTATAAGATCAACACAAAGAAGAGATATATATCTGTATTACATGTTTTCAGGCACACACAAGCACTGAGATGAACATTGTAATTTGCAGTGATGGAAAAAGGGCTGGTCTTAATGACTGAGGTTGTGGATCAAGGTTCAGTTGCACTGCTGAAGGGCTGTCACCTACGTGCTGCTGGCGCGTGCAACTATGATGCCTGCTGTGTGCTTGAGCACCGTGTCTCATTAGTAACAAAGCAACATAGCCATCAGTCTCATCTTTTGTCTGGTGAAGGTGGCTGCCTGTGGCAACCCAGAACTTACCTACAGAAGTGCACATAATCCATGACCAGCCTCACGCTCATTTCATTCCTGTGGTCTCGACTGTTCAAAATGCCCTGGAAAAAATAAAAAGAAGACAAACCACATGGTAACAAACAGAACACTCTGTGAGATGATACACAACACTCAAGTGCAGCTCTTAACAGATATATTCTTCACAGCATCTAAACAGGTAAACACTAATACATCACAACTTCACCTATCTGGTTGGACCAGGTAGTGCAGCTCTTGTGGCTGCTGTAGCCTTACAATACCAGGTAATGTCAGCTGAATTTTCCACATGGAAATGAATAAATAATTATCAAAAAATAGATCAGCATTTTGTGTGTGCATAGATTTAATTTAAAGACACAAAGACATGTCGAAAGACATGGTGGATCAACAGACAAATTATTTTTAATTCCCAGTGACTTGTATAGGTTTTATTAGGATGAAGCTTAGTATAAATCATAACGTTGTATTTGAACCAGAGACAGCCGAATACTGAAAGGAAACTGCACAGCAGAAGCATCACGGGCCCCACTGATAGGAATGGGAAAACAACAACACACGCAGAACCGTTTTTCACTTGATTTCTTGTCCTGTTTCTTAAACATCGAGTCGACAGACATTTGAAAATCACAAAAGTATGACCTTAAATGCTGCCATTTTGTCCTCAACAGTCTGTGTCGGTGACCTCATGAACAGGGTTGGAATATGGGGAAAAAGTAGTTCCCTACAACCCAGCCCTTTTCCGCTCTTAACTGGTCAAGAGCAAACCAACATGGCTGTGCCCTGAGCTCAAATTCAAAGCAACAGCGTACTTCATTTGCATATATTGACAGAATGACCAAATGAAGCCTACAGATGGAGGTATTTGCACGTTTTCTACATTTTCATGCCAACCAGCATGTTTAACTTGTTTCCCTGTTTTCATTAAACATAGCATAAATTGGAGAGTTCACTTACAGTGAAAGCTCTGCTGTATGCCTCTGACAAAGGCTTGGTGCGGATGTCTCCCTCTGATGGCACGGTCTTCAGAAAGTCGATGTAGGCCTTCCACTCTTCAGGAGAGTTTCCTTCGGTCTCAATCTTCCTCATCCTGGCCTTGTGGTCTGAAGCATTGAGGGAACGGACTGCCAAATTGGTCAGACAATTTTTGAAGGAATCATAACAATATTGTTGAGAAAATCAAGTGAATACAATGATAATCCTACTAAAGTAACTAATTACTGACAGTAATAATAATAATGGGTACTTAGAGCGCCTAACCTGCACAGGCCCTAAGTGCTTATACATTCTTTAAATGTACATATTTTCAAAATTCAACGCATCCAACCCAAATGCACACACACACACACACACACACACACACACACACACACACACACACACACACACACACACACACACACACACACACACACACACACACACACACACACACACAGAGGCAGGCAGGCACGCATGAACACACACACATACACACACAGAGTTGTATATCAGGGCAATGGGACTGAAGAAATATTTTTTTTGGAAAGAGAATGGTTTTTGAGGAAGATTTAAAAGAACTGACAGAGGTAGAATGTCAGGCAGAAACAGGGAGTTGGTTCCAGATAACTGGAGCCTGGTAAGAGAAAGAGCACTGACCACTGGACTTTGTTCAGAAGGATGCTATTCTGAACACTCAGGTATCTGCAGAAGAGTGGAGCTGCCAGGAAAGGATGTAGAAGTGAAGTAGTTCTGAAAGGTAGCTGGGGCCCGATGAGAAATGGGGGGCCTGATAAGAAATGATCTTAAAGCAAAGCAACAACCACCATACTACTCCTTCAGCCTGGCTGTGCTTGACAGGATGTACCTCTGGTGGACTTGTAATTGTATGTACCTTGTATTTACTTGCATGCCAAGAGAGTTACTGTATGCGACTCAGGTCTTTGTTGTTGTGTTCATGTGAAAGCGCAGATTAACTCCTTTCTTTGTTGATTCTGCACAGGCCTTGTTCTCTTTCATATTGTGCTTGCCAGGGTGACAAACACTAATGATTGTGATAACACCTCAAGGTTATTAGTATAATTAGAATATGAGGCCTAATCATTAGACTAGAAGAAGAAGAAGAAGAAGAAGAAGAAGAAAATGAAAAAAGGAGACTGATTATTTAAATTCTAATTAAGTAGTACTTTTGGCAATACTCTTAGAATTACTATGCTTTGATTGGAACCAAACAAAACAGTTCTGTGGTCAGCAATTTGGTTCATTTCTTATTGTTGATAATTGTTTTGTTTGTTTATAATAACAGCTTGATTTAATATACATTTAAATTTCTTGAGCTGAAGAAAGAAAGGAAAAGGTATGACCAAGTTCAACATAGTGCTGGCTGGAAAAAAGGAAACATTCCCGTTTGTTTGCTTAACAAATTTAATAATAATAATAAATAGTGCTGCACTGCTAGTGCTACAAGCTTGTGGCACTGTACAAGTGTAACAAGGATATATATATATATTCTAAAAATGACAAAAATTATTCCTTTATATAATATATAAGCAGTGGGGCAGCTTCACTGTCTCTTTCTGAATTGTGTGTGCTCAAACTCAGACTAGATCCAAAGACATGAATGGTTAAAAAGAGCGCTAACAGATTAATATAAATGGCAGTGCAAGATATATACATGTGCACATTTTTGGGGTAAGCCTTCTTTTTTCTTTTTTTCTTTCTTTTTAAACTAGCCACACACAAAAACAGTCAAATGGTGATAAATGAAACTACTGTATTTAGCCTGTTGCAGTTGTAGTGTGTTGAATGCCTGGAGTGTCTAAAGAATGTTGGCATGACCTACACTCAGACTAGTAAAATTTAAGGCAATTTTATTTTTAGGATGCATCTTGCATTTGCAGTGCTATTATATTTGTGGTAATGTTTTTACAATGAGTGTGCTAGACATTTTTCAAACTGCTATGACATCTATAAGGTGAAAAAAGTGGTTCACATAAACTGGTCGCACAATCACCAGTTACTCACATGGCTGTCTGAACTGCTACTAGTAACTAGAGCTTTACTACTGTACTAGCAACTGCCCTACTCCCTTCCCCATCTAAAACACACAACTACACACACACACACAAACATGCCACACTCACTCTCTCCTGCTGTGTTTTTTGTTTGTTTGTTGTCTTTTGCTTCTGAGAACTGGTCAAACAAAATGACAGCTAGTGTGTCTGACCAACTGTTGATTTTTGCTCCAGCATATATATAACTGGTAGAATACCAGATTACTGAATAACTTGAAACCTGTTTAGACAGCTCTCTGCGACATCTCAGTATTTCCACATCAACTCCCTAGGAGAGGTAGACTGTAGCTGAAGTAAACTTATCCTCTGTACCTTCCACTTCAAAAGTTGCTGTGTTCTCTGCAGTGTGCAGAGTGAAAGACAGATTTCTGTCAGACAGGTCAGCTGTCCGGTTGAGGCCAGACCCAGGAAGCTGAGTTGATGAAGGAGCCAGCAAAGTTGATGATGGAGCAGGTGGCAAAGCAGGGGTGTTGCTAGATCTGCAGGTTCCTTTCGCCTGCTGCTGCATCAACACTGATGCTCCTGTGAAATGAGGCTGCTGTGAGTCAGTTGTCAGTCTGGATTTCTCTGTCAGCTGAAGGCTGGTGGAGGTGTTTTTGTCCGTCAGGTCTGCAGCCTTGTGTGCACCACTGGTTTGTAAGGATGAGGGTGTAACGACACTGTTGGTGTGAGAGTTGCTGGTTCTGGTCCCCTGCTGCTGTTGCATTTGCAGCTGCTGCAGTTTGGCTCTGATAGCCTGGAGGGAAAGTGCTGCATCAGACATCTTGCCTCAATTGGAGTCTGATGTCAACAATTCAACCAGTATTGAAAATTCTGAAACAACAGCAACATATTTTGTTCAATAATGTTAAGGTATATTATATACACAGGGGTCACAAACACTTTTTAGAACTTGCATACGGAAAATACACTGTCTTGAAAAAATGTGTCCAACCAAACATGAGCCATGATGAGGCTACACATGCACTGTATGTATGTATACTTGTGTTAGCATACAATACATACTGTGATAGTGATTTTTCTTAAAGAACAATTCTGCACTTATGAAGTTATGTAGTTGAAATTCAGCTTCTTAGTCTTATGCCTACAGCAGAATTGTGTGCAAACCTGACAGATAACAGCATTACATTCAGTATCCTTGAGCTTGGGTCCCTCGATAGCAATCAACATTTTTCACTGGTGCATGGTTAGATCTTGGCCTTTGGGTGGTACTTGCAGATTTCTGGCTGGTTTGTTTACTGCATGAAATGTCAAAAAGACCAATACATTTTTCAGTGCAAAAAACAGTTCTCTCTCTCTCTAAGCCTAAGGTCCTGGACCCATATTAATTGTTAGTTATCACACTTGCTGCTGGTCTAGAGATCTCTACCAAAACAACAAACAAAAAGCAACAACAACAAAACAAAGAGAGAGAGAGAGAGAGAGAGAGAGAGAGAGAGAGAGAGAGAGAGAGAGAGAGAGAGAGAGAGAGAGGAGAGAGAGAGAGAGAGAGAGAGAGAGAGAGAGAAGCTGGTACAGTTGTACTTGTAGTTGTACTTGCTTATTAATCTTACTTTTAAATTATAAATTACTGGCAGACTTTGCTCAAGGAAAACACTCCTTACTCTAAATCTCACACTGTAACACTAACAGTAATGCTGACAGAATTCACACTAATGACAGTTTATGGCTGGTTGGCTAACACTAATACTAGTAACACTAACAAACTGGCTGTAATTTTAAGTGTAAATCAAGTGGCATAGGTCATAGGATAAACTGACTGGCCAGTCTGGGACATGATGGGGTGAAGGACCATTTTTTCAGTTCTTCCAAGTCAACACTTGTGGAGACTCATCAGTACCTGTGCTGTCTCACATTTATCAACTGGTAAAGTTCATATATATATATATATATATATATATATATACATACATGTGCACTAAGAAAAAGTAAATGTAAGACAGTTGCACACATTAGCTAAAGAAGTAAAGTAACTTAAAACAATAAAAGTTAAATTAAACAGTTACAGATACACCAGCCATACGTGATACAACCTACCGAATTTCTGACAAGACATAAACCTGGTTGCCTTATTAGTAATAGTATATTATTTTATAAGTTTATTACAATATTAGGGCACTTTAGTTTAGACCTTTTTTGACTGTGTGGTCATCCCTGGTATTCACAACCACATCCAAAACAACACTTGGATAGTTTCATGTGCCAAGGTGCAAGACTGATCAAACGAAAAGATTTCTTTGTCCTAACCGCAAATGACTGGAACCACCTGGAAGAATAATCAAAAGAATAATAATCAAAATGATGATTGTGCTTGTACTTTATTTGTAATGGTTGCTGATTACATCTAGATCCTAATGGAAGAAGAAACTTACTTCTATTTCTAAAGAGTGCTAACTAAAACTAGGACGAAGACTAAGAGTGAATTATACTGAATAAGACCATAAGACTATGAATAGTATGAATAACTTCAGTAGATCATAGATGGTTCCACATTTCCAGAGTAATTTTACTTCTTAGGATTACTGATTTTAGTGATTAAAAACAGAATCGATAAAGCGGATAAGGGGCGTTTTCCTTTAACTGTTTTACTTAAAATATGCCAAATCATCTCACTCAGTAACATAGCACATTAGTACACTTTAGCACTAGTTAGTTAGCACTACTCCGCTAGTCCAACGACTGTGAATTACACAGGAATAATGTTGCTTAACGTCCACGGAGGTAGGTACTACTACTCTAGTACTAGCTCGCTGAGTTTTAAATCTAAATTGTAAGCACGACTGTGCAACACATAAATAAATTAATATAATGGTTAGAAATAAAATTCACACATACATATTATAATCATATTTTTGATATAATAAAATCATGTAAAATTTTGTAAACATTTATTTTAAATTTATTTTTATAATCTTGAACTGAAGAACTTCAAGAAGTGAGCACTGAAGCAGTAAAGACCGCAAAGGATGTGTGCACAAAATATTCATAAGTTGAAGACATTATGGAAGTCTTCTTCATCTTAGAAGCCAATTACTCACAAAAAGTGAGGTGCGAAAACACAGAAGCGACGAGATTGCATTTGCTGAAGAAGAAAATATTGTTTGAAACACCCACCATTGATGCGACTGTTTGTCGAAACGATTTGATTGGCTGAGTTGCATCTTTTAAGGGAAACCACTTTTAATACATTTCCGGTAGTAGCCTACCTTTTCCTGGAAATTCCGGGAAAACAACAGTTCGGAACAGTTCGGAATTTCCAAGGAAACTGCCGTCTTCGTCAAATATCGAAGTACAGTGCTGGTAAAAATTCCTTAAATTTTGTAGAAAGATTATTACTTATACATGTGGATTGTGCAATATTTTCTTTATAGTCTCAAGTCGGCTTAGCCGACACTAATCCAGATCTTCCTGTTGGCCTTGGTCCGAAATACTTCGGTTAACTTCCTTGTTCCGACTTTGCACATCTTTTTCTTCCCTTAGTTATTCGATTTGATTTCTCATTTGGTTTACTTTATGAAGGTGAAAAATCTGTTATAAGGGGTTTGGGAAAATGGATAATGATTGTGTGTGTGTGTGTGTGTGTGTGTGTGTGTGTGTGTGCGCGCATAGAATAGTTTCTGCGGACAAGATTTTGCGCTTTATAAATTAATAATTATTTAACATTTTTCAGGAAAATAAAACAAACAACATGCACCAAGGAGTGTGCGTGCGTGTGTGTGTGTGTGTGTGTGTGTGTGTGTGTGTGTGTGTGTGTAAACTAGGGTGGACATGTTATATATATTATGTGGTTTTATATGTGTGTGTGTGTGTGTGTGTGTGTGTGTGGAAACACTTTCTAATTTATTATCTATTATAATTTATACTGTTAATATTTCTTGAATACAAATTTCATTGCTGCCATTCATTCCTGGCATCTGCTCAGCATAGGTTAGTGTTCTGCAAGCATGAACAAAATTGAAAAATTGGCTGAAGAAAGCTTGCGTCCAAATACTTTCAAACAAACAACAAACAAAAAACCCACTGCAGTCCTTAAGTTGATTTTTGTTGTTGTAAATTACAGGTCAGTATTGCAAAAAACATAGCCATAAGTGCTGCCAGTTTGACCCAGTCTGTAAAGAGTGTGATGCTGTGAACATGGCACTGTCAGTGTGGCACATTTGATTTAGTACCCACTGCTTACATTCCATTATAAAAAAATATATTTTAACCATACACATGTTCTACTGTAGCAAGCGCAATGCCTTGCAAGTTTGTCTGAATCTGGACACTGAAAGGGTTGCAATATGTTCCTAAGAAGTTACAGAACTGAGAGTCCCTTTAGTTTTATTAAGACTGGTCAATTGATTTAGGTACTACTACTAGACACTTCTGTGACTGTGGTTCTGTTTTATTCATTATTGAGAAAACAAATTCAACATGTGTGTACTGAAGTATGCAGGCATGCATACATAAAACCTATGTGGTGCAAAAATTTAGGCCAATTTTTAGGCCAATATATTCAATTCAGTTAAATTTAAAAAACTGTAATTATCCCACAAGGGGCAATTTTGTTGTGGTCTTGCCCCTTGTGGGATAATTAAAGTTTTTAATATATATATATATATATATATACACACTCTCACATCACACTTAGTTCAAACAGTGTTGTAGAATTAGTGCTTGTAGTGCTCAGGCATACAATACAATGCAATACAACATAACTTTATTGTGTCTGTGTCGAGAAATTTGCCTTCTGGCTCTTCATTTACATAAAACATTCAATACATTTTACAATAAAACATCAATAATTCAATAAAACACGGAACTAAAAACTGTTCAAATACAAAAGCAAAATACTTAACAATAACAATGCACATACACACACATACATACACACACACATACACAAATGCACTTGCGTGCGTGCACACATGCACACATTTGCATGCGCGCGCGCACACACACACACACACACGTATACGTACAATATTCTTCTGGCTCACCAATAACTTAAAACATTCAATAAATATTACAATAAAACAAACATTCCTTAAATATCAAAATACTGAAATCGAAACACTAAAATCGACCACAACATATGTAGGCAACATTTATGAAGCAACATATTAAATCCAGGCAGTATATAAATTTCACACACACACACACACACACACACACACACACACACACACACACACACACACACTCACACACACAAGCAAAGAGCGTGCGCACATGCACACACACACACACACACAGTGACACACACACACACACACACACACACACGTTTGTACGCACTCACACGCATGCACACAGAGTAAATTGTCATGGGCAAATACTGCACATAATTATTATTAGTTAATTCAGAGTTAAGATGGTTACACTAATATACATCATAAACCTGAAGCATGCTGGGTTATTTTGCCAGTGAACTAAAAGAGTAACTTCGACATCCATCAGATTGACACTATCACAGGGTGAGTAAAGCTGAGCCTTGAAACCCACAGGGCCAACATATTAAGTAGCCCAAGAATTTAAAACAGAAATAGCACTTGGGATAAAAGATTTTTTGTACACATTCTTCCTGGCAATTGGCACTTTGTATCGTCAGCCTGACCGGAGTTTCTGAAACTGAGAAAAGAGGGGCTGCTTTGCGTCATCTAAGATCCGTGCGGTTTTCTGTTCAACTGCTGTAAGGTAGAGATTGCTTAGAGAGTCTTGTTTTGCACCAGTTATCTTTCCTGCCATCCCGACAATACATGCCAGTTTTGCCTTCCCCTTCACACCCAGGTTCCCATACCAGACAACATTGTTAAAAGTTAAAACTCTCTCCACTAGACTTTTGTACACAATTTGTAACAGCTCGTGACTAACATCAAAAGATCTCAGCTTTTGCAGGAGGTACAAGTGTTGCTGTGATTTTTATAGATAAGATCTATGTTGTTGTCACTAAAACTTAGTTACTATCTATCAGACTCAGAGTACCTAATTTCCTAAATACTTAAAATTAGACACCACCTCAACTGGTTGATTTACTTGAAATAGTGTTACTGTTAGTAGGCTGCACAGCTCATTCTGTCTTTCTTTCTGTTACAGGGGAAATGGAAGGTCAGCACATCACAGTTTAGTTTCCATGGCTCAACTGACTTGGGATGCCAGTTACATTTTTGCCTGTTGGCAAATTCAGCAGAAACGTCTCACATCTGAATCTGCCCTCTGTGCTCTGTGACAGCCAGACCATTGCTACAATATTGTTATGAACTCTCAAATGTTTGTATCATGTTACAAACATTTTTTAATTCCTGTTTTTGTTCTGTAAGATTAGTTGAAAATACCTGCTTCATTTAAAATGGATGAGTAAACTGGATTATTTGGTACCAGGATCAACATCAGAACATGTGCCATGACCAGAGACCATGACAGATTTATTTTCTTAAAACACAAGTTTGCTTGTGAAGTAGCTACTTGGTGCTGTTGTAGCTGTATTGATCAGTGCTCTTTGGCAACTCATGATGGAACACAACGAACATACTGCTCCTGGAGACTGCACTGCTACTGAACAGAGAAGAAATTCAGACATGGAAGTGGAAGCCGCGGAACTCCATCATCCTCGTCCCTTTAACTTTAAGCCAACAGGAAATCAACCAGGTGATGGTTCACAGCCTGTTGGATTTAAAGCCAGTGAATCAGGAAAAGATCGCAACAGACATAGTGCACCAGATCCTGCAGGCAGCAAGAGTATGTTCTCTAACTCAGATAGGAGAAACCACTTTGATCAGAGACGAATCTGGTCAGCCCATAAACAGGAATCCTTTGACCTCCCTGAGGAACTTCAGTGTCAGACAGAAGACAGTGTGTTCTCGGACGGGTCAAGACCAGACCAGAGGGGTCGTCTGGTGTTGCAGCGAAGTGTGAGCATGCCAGCAGTGCTCCCAGATGTTGTTCCAGGAGGAAACCTCAGTTCTGGGAATGCCTCACCAGATGTGCTATTTAGCATGGACAAAGGCAATTGCAGCCCTTCAGGTGTCAAATCCGTTTCAAGCTGTTCTTCATTGGTGAGCTCAGGCGAAGTGCTTGAAGAGCTAGAGAAGAAGAAGAACTTTGAAGGGTCTGTCTGCTATGACCCTCTCGTCCCATCACAGGTAAAGAGAAAGAAGTCTGTCACATTTGAGAGGACTGTGTCAGACAAAGGGCTGCGAGCTAGGTCCCACTTCCGCAGCAGCAGGTATGGGTCACAGTCAGATGGATCTCAGTTGTCTCAAGCAAGCAACCAATCCAGTGAGCAAGGATCTGTCATGTCAGATGATGTCCTGGAGGAGAAGAGTAGCTTGGAGGATTGCAGTTCATCATGTGCAGGTGATAGCTATCCAAGAACTGACGGCAGCATCAACGATGCCGAAGAGGAGGACCCAAAGGGTGAAACTCAAGCTCAAGGATCCCACAAATTTGTTCACAGTGCAGAACAAAGCGGTTGCACTGCATCTGCGCCGGAAGAAATGCATTCTGGTCCTAACTCAACACAGACCCCAGAGGAGCTTGTGGATGAAACAGAGCTTTGGTTCAAACAGCATTCTCCTAAGATTCATTACAGTGGCATGGACCCTGCAGACCTCCCCAACCTGAGCATCTTTGAAACTGAGGAAGAAGTTAGCTGTGGCAGTATGTGCCTCACAGGTGTGGCTGGTGATGATTTGTCCAACCTGCGCAAGCAGGGAAAATATGATGATGGGGGCAGTGGGAATGACATACCCCTGCCTTTTGAGCAATCTTTTTGTCCAAAGTCTTTTGAGCAAAGTGCAGGTGTTCTGGGTGCCAGAAGTGGAACTGAAGTGGCAAACACAGAGAACTCGGAGAACAAGACCTCCCCAACTACGAAGGAGGACTGCCAGCGAGAACTGTACAAGAGACTCTTTGAGGAAAAGATGGTGAAGTTTGACCCCAGCAAAGAAAGTATTTTGGATCTTCTGGAGTGGTTCAAGAACAACTTTGGAGAAGCTCTGACACCATCGCCTAAGAGTCCCTTCTTTCAGGCAGGATCACATCAAAGTCAGAACTGCATGGTGCCAGAGGGTATGTTGCTTGTTTATTGTACATACGTCATTACATGTATGTAAATTGTAATGCATTGCAGCATAATAATTAATATGTTGATGCATGTCCTCAAAATTATGCTGGTGGTTTTCTTCTGTTTCCTTTTAGTGGTCACTCTAGTCATTGTTTTGATTATTACTAATAGTAATACTACAGTTATTATACTACTAATATTACTAAATTGGTAGATAGAGGCCTAACACATGTAATAAACTAGTATACATGTATGCAAACATATATTGATATTATATGTACACACACATACACACACACACACACACACACACACACACACACACACACACACACACACACATACACACCTGCATGCACATGCACACACACATGCATGCACATGCACACACACATGCATGCACATGTGTGCATGCACACATGCATGCATGCACATGTACACATGCATGCATGCATGCTCCTGCACACACACACACACACACACACACACACACACACACACACACACACACACACACACACACACACACACATATTAGTTATTACTCAGGAACAGTCTACCGTAACCATACTCTTCTTCCAATTCCAAAGTATCATATATATATAAAATAAGACCATGGACCTTTTCCCCTTTCGCTAGTTTCAGCACTGGATAGGGCATTCTGTGTGTGTGGTTGCATATGTGTATTGTCAAGTGTGTGCATGTATATGTGTGTGTTGTGTGTGTGTGTGTGTGTGTGTGTTGTGTGTGTGTGTGTGTGTGTGAGTGTGTGTGTGTCATTTGAGTTATTGTTTTTGGTAGAACTGAATAGATGTACTGATTAGTGTTGAGTAGTGTGAATTAGGATTCATGTTCGGTTAGAAGAATAGTGTATTTTTAGAGAGAGAGGAGAGAGAGAGAGAGAGAGGAGAGAGGAGAGGAGAGAGAGAGAGAGAGAGAGAGAGTATGTCTGTCAGCCCTACTGTTTTGTGTGCTTCAGGCTCACGTCAGGCATAAACACTTTATAGGTTTTGATAAATTCTACTGTTTTACATTATGTTACATATGCACACATGTACACACACACACACACTCTCTCTCTCTCTCTCTCCCTCCCTCCCTCCCTCTCTCTCTCCCCTCCCCCCCCCCTCTCTCCCTTCCTCCCTCCCTCCCTCTCTCTCTCTCTTTCTCTCTCTCTCACTCACTCATACTATGCACATGCATGCACTGTTACAAAAAAATACCCCCCCTCCACCCCCCCACCCCCCCCCAAAAAAAAGTTACTTGAAGTTAAATGGGTTAAGTATGGACAGGGCTGAAGAAAAAAATCATTGAAAACACTTGCTGTCTGACCCACACAAAAAGAAAAGTGAGCCTATTGGTGGACTGGCAAAGGAATGAAGGAAATACTTTTTTGTTGTTGTTGACAGTCTGTCACTAACTGATTGATTGATTGATTGATGATCACTTATATAGCGCTATTCTCCGCTCTCTTGAGCAGACTCACTGAGCTCGCATGTGGTTCTACATGAGTGACAAGCTTTTTATAGCGTGTTTTTTTAATATCCACTGAAGTGTACTTACTGTCTTACAGCGCTGGCATGGCTGATGCCACATGAAACTGCAGCCATCTCGGCGCAAGTTCTGTGTACACCATACAACCATGCACCATGTCACTTCATGCAAAGCCACATACGTAAGGTGTATGTGTGTTTAGCTGTAACCTGCCACCTGCACCTTTGGCAGAATAACCGGGATCTTTTACATGCTACTGCGGTAACACGGGGGTGGAACGGATACCGAAGTTAGAGTCAGCACAGAATGTCGACCCTGGAGAAGAAAATTCTCCTGCCGCTTCTGCAGGGATTTGAACCCGCGACCTTTCAGTCACAAGTCCAGTGCTCTAACCACTGAGCTATCCCCGCTGTGAAACTCTGCATGATTTATTAATAGTATGGGTTACACAGTTTACAGGCTAGAGTTTATTCTTACTTCCTGATTCCATGTAACTTCCACTAAACAGGAACTGAAGATCTGGGCTTTCCCAGTTAATACAGTTAGTCTCTTCCTTGGTATTTCTGTATGTATGTAAACTTGTGTGTGTAAGTGCACAGATGTACAGTTGGTAAGATGAGGGTGTGAGGTAGTTGGAACCTGTGTGGTATAACAATTACTGATTTAGCATACAGAGTATAACATAATAGAGTGACACACACATTGTTTTACTTGCAGTTTGTCTGTTCAGCAAATCTGTAGATTCTTCATCAGTTCATGACACTTTAATTGATAGTGTTTCACTCTAAATATGACACTTTTGACCGTAGAGTTTTTTAGTGCCTGTAAAAAACAAAATGTTTCAAAGGGGCATGGGTGTGGTGTGGTAGACATTCAGCAACTATTTGGTTATTGTGATATTACTTATGTTTATTTATAATGGCTGAAATTTAATCATTGATAGTTTTTAATTCGCATCTAGTACATCTAGCAGTAGTACTGACTTAGTGACTAACTGAGTAAACTTTTAAACAGTTCTTCTTAACATAACAACAAAGATGATACAGATTTTGTTTGGGAAAAACCCTGTATTTTAGTTTATAAACCTTGTGGTTTCTGTGGATGTTAAGCACCATGTTTACTTTATAAAGAATGAAGGCTTAGTAAACAACTTGTAAAATAATCATTAATGATTAAACACTAAACAGGATCCTGCTAGGATTTCATTCTCTTCTGATACAATATGCAAAGAAGACTTTCTAAATTTCAAAGTTTTAATACCTGTGCATTTTTACGGTGCCCTGATTGTGCATCCTCTTGTTGCATGGAATGTTCAGCTCTTGCCAACACCTGGCAGGAAAGAAGATTAGCCGGTAACCCGGACACCAACAGACTGGGAGTACCTGTGCCAGCTGCTACCACGAAGCCTGCTCTACCTGTTTACAACACCCAAGGAGGCGGCCATATCGTCCCACAATTGCCAGGTTTTCATGATGGTCAGCTTAGTCAGCAGGCTGTTCATTATCAGGTGGGCTGGGCAAAGCAGCAGGTTGACAATCACCAGGGAGGCCAGGTATACCAGCAGAGCAACATTTACCAAGCAGACCAAGCAAACCAACGCATCTTCAATCATCAGAGCCAAGCGATCAATCTTCTAGCCCAGCAGATAAATTGGCAGCAGATACACAATTACCAGGGAGGCCAGGTAAACCAGCAGGCCACCATTGACCAAGGAGGCCACGTAAACCAGCAGGCCACCGTTCACCAAGGAGGCCACAGAAACCAACCAAGCGTCAGTTACCAGAGAGACTGGATAGCCCGGCAGGTCAAGCGCCAGGGAGGTCAAATGGCCCAGCTGACCAACAATTACTCGCAAGGCCAAGCAGCTTGGCACGCAGCCTACAATTTCCAAGGGGGCCAGCCCACCCAGCTTTACCATGCAGGTCAAGCTGGCCCACATTTCCAGAACCTTGTTCGATGTGAACCTGGCCCATGCCTTCACAATGTTGACTGCAGCCGCCCTGTCCTACCTCCAGGCCATGTGCCTCCAGCCACATGCCCTGACAGCACCCCTGGGGGCATGCCTGTTTTGTCGGACCAGCTGAGAGGCGCTGCTCTGCCCATGATGGCTCAGCCCTGTGGTGCCAGGCCGGGCCCTGCCCTAAGTCAGCATGCGCCGCTGGACGAGGTGAAGTAACGTGAAGATAATTATTAGTAAATAAATCTGTGGTATAAGTAGTTGCCCCCTCCCCCCACCCCCACCCTCCCCCCCATTGTTTTCTCCTTCAGGTTAGGACAATTCGCTGCCAGACATTTTGCCGCAGGACAACTCATCACACAACAGTTCACCACTGGACTAATGGAAACGCCAAACAAAGCACCACCTGCAGAACGAGTGTGCGTCATTGTGCGATATTCTTGGAATGAATCACACACATGGCAACATGCACATAGATGTATGCCTGTGTGCATGCTTGTGATTTACTGGGTGACAGTCATGGGTAAGGAATTGCTAGTTTTGTTTGGTTAGTGGATTGTCTGGTGGTGAACTGGCCGGTGGTCATTTCCGGGTGCTCCCTCTTTGCAGGGCACTTTGAAATGAGGATCAAGAGGCCATGGGTTTAGAATCAGTCCCACTTCAGCTGTAGAAAGAGCTGGCTGTATGGTCAATAGAGGGGAGTCTGTCAGTGTCTGAGCTTGTTGAAGAGTTAGTTTGTGAGAAAGAGTTCCGTGACAGAGTGCATTTGTTATTGTAGTGTTCCTCAGCTGAACAGAGAGTTCCATGACAGTGCATTTGTTATTGTAGTGTTCCTCAGCTGAATAGAGAGTTCGATGACAGAGTTATTGTAGTGTTCTTCAGCTGAATAGAGTTCCATGACAGAGTGCATTTGTTATTGTAGTGTTCCATGACAGAGTTATTGTAGTGTTCCTCAGCTGAATAGAGAGTTCCGTGACAGAGTGCATTTGTTATTGTAGTGTTCCTCAGCTGAATAGAGAGTTTCATGACAGAGTTATTGTAGTGTTCTTCAGCTGAATAGAGAGTTCCATGACAGAGTGCATTTGTTATTGTAGTGTTCCATGACAGAGTTATTGTAGTGTTCCTCAGCTGAATAGAGAGTTCTGTGACAGAGTGCATTTGTTATTGTAGTGTTCCTGAGCTGAATAGAGAGTTCTGTGACAGAGTGCATTTGTTATTGTAGTGTTCCTCAGCTGAATAGAGAGTTCCATGACAGAGTGCATTTGTTATTGTAGTGTTCCTCAGCTGAATAGAGAGTTCCATGACAGAGTGCATTTGTTATGTAGTGTCCTCAGCTGAATAGAGAGTTCATGCAGAGTGCATTTGTTATTGTAGTGTTCTCAGCTGAATAGAGAGTTTCATGACAGAGTTATTGTAGTGTTCCTCAGCTGAATAGAGAGTTCCATGACAGAGTGCATTTGTTATTGTGTGTTCCTCAGCTGAATAGAGAGTTCATGACAGAGTGCATTTGTTATTGTAGTGTTCCTCAGCTGAATAGAGAGTTCCATGACAGAGTGCATTTGTTATTGTAGTGTTCCTCAGCTGAATAGAGAGTTTCATGACAGAGTGCATTTGTTATTGTAGTGTTCCTCAGCTGAATAGAGAGTTCATGACAGAGTGCATTTGTTATTGTAGTGTTCCTCAGCTGAATAGAGAGTTTCATGCATTTGTTATTGTAGTGTTCCTCAGCTGAATAGAGAGTTTCATGACAGAGTGCATTTGTTATTGTAGTGTTCCTCAGCTGAATAGAGAGTTTCATGACAGAGTGCATTTGTTATTGTAGTGTTCCTCAGCTGAATAGAGAGTTTCATGACAGAGTTATTGTAGTGTTCCTCAGCTGAATAGAGTTTCATGACGAGTAGTGGCCTCAGTTGAGAGTTCCATGACAGATGATTTGTTATTGTAGTGTTCCTCAGCTGAATAGAGAGTTCATGACAGAGTGCATTTGTTATTGTAGTGTTCCTCAGCTGAATAGAGAGTTCCATGACAGATCATTGTTATTGTAGTGTTCCTCAGCTGAATAGAGAGTTCCATGACAGAGTGCATTTGTTATTGTAGTGTTCCTCAGCTGAATAGAGAGTTCCATGACAGAGTGCATTTGTTATTGTAGTGTTCCTCAGCTGAATAGAGAGTTCCATGACAGAGTGCATTTGTTATTGTAGTGTTCCTCAGCTGAATAGAGAGTTCCATGACAGAGTGCATTTGTTATTGTAGTGTTCCTCAGCTGAATAGAGAGTTCCATGACAGAGTGCATTTGTTATTGTAGTGTTCCTCAGCTGAATAGAGAGTTCATGACAGAGTGCATTTGTTATTGTAGTGTTCCTCAGCTGAATAGAGAGTTTCATGACAGTGCATTTGTTATTGTAGTGTTCCTCAGCTGAATAGAGAGTTCCATGACAGAGTGCATTTTTATTGTAGTGTTCCTCAGCTGAATAGAGAGTTCCATGACAGAGTGCATTTGTTATTGTAGTGTTCCTCAGCTGAATAGAGAGTTTCATGACAGAGTTATTGTAGTGTTCCTCAGCTGAATAGAGAGTTCCATGACAGAGTTATTGTAGTGTTCCTCAGCTGAATAGAGAGTTCCATGACAGAGTGCATTTGTTATTGTAGTGTTCCTCAGCTGAATAGAGAGTTTCATGACAGAGTTATTGTAGTGTTCCTCAGCTGAATAGAGAGTTCCATGACAGAGTTATTGTAGTGTTCCTCAGCTGAATAGAGAGTTCCATGACAGAGTGCTTTGTTATTGTAGTGTTCCTCAGCTGAATAGAGAGTTCCATGACAGAGTTATTGTAGTGTTCCTCAGCTGAATAGAGAGTTCCATGACAGAGTTATTGTAGTGTTCCTCAGCTGAATAGAGAGTTCCATGACAGAGTTTTATTGTAGTGTTCCTCAGCTGAATAGAGAGTTCCATGACAGAGTTATTGTAGTGTTCCTCAGCTGAATAGAGAGTTCCATGACAGAGTTATTGTAGTGTTCCTCAGCTGAATAGAGAGTTCCATGACAGAGTGCATTTGTTATTGTAGTGTTCCTCAGCTGAATAGAGAGTTCATGACAGAGTTATTGTAGTGTTCCTCAGCTGAATAGAGAGTTCCATGACAGAGTTATTGTAGTGTTCCTCAGCTGAATAGAGAGTTCCATGACAGAGTTCATTGTTATGTAGGTTCCTCAGCTGAATAGAGAGTTCCATGACAGAGTTATTGTAGTGTTCCTCGGCTGAATAGAGAGTTCCATGACAGAGTTATTGTAGTGTTCCTCAGCTGAATAGAGAGTTCCATGACAGAGTTATTGTAGTGTTCCTCAGCTGAATAGAGAGTTCCATGACAGAGTTATTGTAGTGTTCCTCAGCTGAATAGAGAGTTCCATGACAGAGTTATTGTAGTGTTCCTCGGCTGAATAGAGAGTTCCATGACAGAGTTATTGTAGTGTTCCTCAGCTGAATAGAGTTTCATGACAGAGTTATTGTAGTGTTCCTCAGCTGAATAGAGAGTTCCATGACAGAGTTATTGTAGTGTTCCTCAGCTGAATAGAGAGTTCCATGACAGAGTTATTGTAGTGTTCCTCAGCTGAATAGAGTTTCATGACAGAGTTATTGTAGTGTTTTCCTCAGCTGAATAGAGAGTTCCATGACAGAGTTATTGTAGTGTTCCTCAGCTGAATAGAGAGTTCCATGACAGAGTTATTGTAGTGTTCCTCAGCTGAATAGAGAGTTCCATGACAGAGTTATTGTAGTGTTCCTCAGCTGAATAGAGAGTTCCATGACAGAGTTATTGTAGTGTTCCTCGGCTGAATAGAGAGTTCCATGACAGAGTTATTGTAGTGTTCCTCGGCTGAATAGAGAGTTCCATGACAGAGTTATTGTAGTGTTCCTCGGCTGAATAGAGAGTTCCATGACAGAGTTATTGTAGTGTTCCTCGGCTGAATAGAGAGTTCCATGACAGAGTTATTGTAGTGTTCCTCGGCTGAATAGAGAGTTCCATGACAGAGTTATTGTAGTGTTCCTCGGCTGAATAGAGAGTTCCATGACAGAGTTATTGTAGTGTTCCTCGGCTGAAATTAGGGAGTTCCATGACAGAGTTTTGTAGTGTTCCTCGGCTGAATAGAGAGTTCCATGACAGAGTTATTGTAGTGTTCCTTGGCTGAATAGAGAGTTCCATGACAGAGTTATTGTAGTGTTCCTCAGCTGAACACTCTGGGGGTCACCCAGTTTTTGCAACTGTACATTGATGACTGCATTCCATGGGGTCAGAAGATTGGGCGTGTGACAGTTTGTTTCATTACCTCTTCACATGCTTTACCACACGTTGCCTTTGGAGGACTGTGTTCGAAGGCTGATGTTCAACCCTGTTGGGGAATGATACTTGACAGATCATCTCCTTCATGAGAAACCACTGAATGGCGGATGGTGAAAATCATCACAGAACTTCAAAACAACCACAGACCTGGCTGTGGATACTGATAGTGATACATGTTATATCATCTCATTCATGAGAAACCACAGATGGTGAAAATTATGACAAAACTTCGAAACAGTCAGACCTGGCTGTGGATACTTGATACATATTATATCATCTCATTCATGAGAAACCACAGATGGTGAAAATTATTACAAAGCTTCAAAACAATCAGACGTGGCTGTGGATAATATATATATTTTCCCCCTGTCTGACTCATCAGTGAGTTTACCTCACATTCATGCTTTGGCGTATGCTCTCTCTCTCTCTATATATATCATCTTATTCATGAGAAACCACAGATGGTGAAAATTATCACAAAACTTCAAAACAATCACGGACCTGGCTGTGGATACTGATATATTATTGCTTCTATATTATTTGCCTAAGTTGATGCAAAAACTAAAATCCTCATCAGAGTGTTGAGTTTGGCCATGAGTTTTATTAAAGCTGTTCACTGTACTCTATAGTGTTATATAATATTTATGAAGACGTTCACTTTGTATGCTGCAGCCTGCATTATTGTCGGAGTCCTCCAGTGTGGGTCTTTTTAGCAGCCTGAGCACGGGAGTGTTTTTATTAAAGTTGTTCACTGTACTTTATAGTATTATTTAATATTTATAAAGACGTTCACTTTGTATGCTGCCGCCTGCATTATTGTCGGAGTCCTCCAGTGTGGGCCTGAGCACAGGAATGATTTTATTAAAGCTGTTCACTGTACTTTATAGTATTATTTAATATTTATAAAGATGTTCACTTTGTATGCTGCAGCCTGCATTATTGTCGGAGTCCTCCAGTGTGGGACTTTCCAGCAGCCTAAGCACAGGAGTGGGAGACAATCGCGTGGAGCAGCTGGTCAACTTGTTACAGTGCTGTCACTGCAGGTGTACTGACTGTGACTGTGTGCAGGTAGGGTACTCCTGGTTACTGCTTGGACAGGTAGTGCTTAGACTCTGTTTGTGTGTGTGTGTGTGTGTGTGTGTGTGTGTGTGTGTGTGTGTGTGTGTTTGTGTGTGTGGGCATGCATGTGTGTGTGTGTGTGTGTGTGTGTGTGTGTGTGTGTGTGTGTGTGTGTGTGCATGTGTGTGTGTGTGTGTGGTTTTTTTTTTTTGGGGGGGGGGGTGATGTATGTGTCAGTGTGTGTGTGTGTGTGTGTGTGTGTGTGTGTGTGTGTGTGTGTGTGTGTGTGTGTACTATTAAAATGAGGCATTAAAATAGTCTGGGTTATGATTATTTTTTTTAAACATCAACTTTTTTTCCAATTTGTTTTTTTCATTAGTTAAAACATTATTATTTGTGTGAATGTGTGTGTGTGTGTGTGTGTGTGTGTGGGTGTGTACTACTAAAAAAATGCATTAAAATAGTCTGGGTTATGATTTTATTTTTTAAACATCAATTTTTTTTCTTTTTTTTTCTTTTCTTTAGTTAAAACATTATTGTGTTTGTACAAGCCCCATGTGCAATTGCATGCATAAACATTTGTGTGCACAGCCATACCATTGTTTGGACACACAAACATACTGTACACACTGGTAAGGGGTAGCACTGCTGTAGCTGTACCCAGGTTGCTGCTCTAACCTAACCCAGGTAAGGTGACCTGAATTTCCAGCAGGGGATTGATGAAGTATATATATTTTATTTTTGTTATTTAAAAAAAAAAAGGAAAATGAGCCAGGAGTTAAAATGAAGCAGGTGTTCAACAAAACAACAACAAAAAGTAAAGAAAAAAGAAGAAGAAAAAAAGAAGAAAGAAAACAAAGATAGAAAGAAAAGAAGATAATGCTATTAATAAAATCATTAAGTAAGTACATTTTTTTAAAGTATCCCCATGTGTAGTTTTTTCTTCTGCCTCTCAGAGCAAGAAGCGCATGGACAGTTTGAAGAAGGCTCTGAAGGTGGGGCCCAGCGACCTGGATGCGGATGACATTGACCTGGTGAGACTGCTCCATGAACACTTCATTTCCTGTGAGCTGCCCAACTGCCATGTTCCTTGGTGTCGCTGTCTGTGCCTGATCCACCAGTGAGTATGTTTCCTTGGTGTGGCTATGTCTGCCTGATCCACCAGTGAGTATGTTTCCTTGGTGTGTTTGTCTGTGCCTGATCCACCAGTGAGTATGTTTCCTTGGTGTGGCTATGTCTACCTGATCCACCAGTGAGTTTGTTTCCTTGGTGTGGCTATGTCTGTCTGATCCACCAGTGAGTATGTTTCCATGGTGTGGCTTTCCCAGCCTGATCCACCAGTGAGTATGTTTCCTTCATGTGGCTTTCTCAGCCTGATTCAACAGTGAGTATGTTTCCTTGGTGTAGCTGTCTGTGCCTGATCCACCAGTGAGTATGTTTCCTTGGTGTCGCTGTCTGTGCCTGATCCACCAGTGAGTATGTTTCCATGGTGTCGCTGTCTGTGCCTGATCCACCAGTGAGTATGTTTCCATGGTGTCGCTGTCTGCCTGATCCACCAGTGAGTATGTTTCCATGGTGTCGCTGTCTGTGCCTGATCCACCAGTGAATATGTTTCCATGGTGTCGCTGTCTGTGCCTGATCCACCAGGGAGTATGTTTCCTTGGTGTCGCTGTCTGTGCCTGATCCACCAGTGAGTATGTTTCCATGGTGTCACTGTCTGTGCCTGATCCACCAGTGAGTATGTTTGCTTGGTGTCGCTGTCTGTGCCTGATCCACCAGTGAGTGTTTCCTTGGTGTCGCTGTCTGTGCCTGATCCACCAGTGAGTATGTTTCCTTGGTGTCGCTGTTTGTGCTGGATCCACCAGTGAGTATGTTTCCTTGGTGTCGCTGTCTGTGCCTGATCCACCAGTGAGTATGTTTCCATGGTGTCGCTGTCTGTGCCTGATCCACCAGGGAGTATGTTTGCTTGGTGTCGCTGTCTGTGCCTGACCCACCAGTGAATATGTTTCCTTGGTGTCGCTTTCTGTGCCTGATCCACCAGTGAGTATGTTTCCTTGGTGTCGCTGTCTGTGCCTGATCCACCAGTGAGTATGTTTGCTTGGTGTCGCTGTCTGTGCCTGATCCACCAGTGAGTATGTTTCCTTGGTGTCGCTGTCTGTGCCTGATCCACCAGTAAGTATGTTTGCTTGGTGTCGCTGTCTGTGCCTGATCCACCAGTGATTATGTTTGCTTGGTGTTGCTGTCTGTGCCTGATCCACCAGTGAGTATGTTTGCTTGGTGTCGCTGTCTGTGCCTGATCCACCAGTGAGTATGTTTGCTTGGTGTCGCTGTCTGTGCCTGATCCACCAGTGAGTATGTTTGCTTGGTGTCGCTGTCTGTGCCTGATCCACCAGTGAGTATGTTTCCTTGGTGTCGCTGTCTGTGCCTGATCCACCAGTGAGTATGTTTGCTTGGTGTCGCTGTCTGTGCCTGATCCACCAGTGTATATGTTTCCTTGGTGTTGCTGTCTGTGCCTGATCCACCAGTGAGTATGTTTCCTTGGAGCAGGCTTTCTGCCTTCTTTGGTGTCCCTGTGCTAGTACTAGTGAATGCTTCTTTGGATCTGACTTTCTTCTTCGTTTTTTTCCTGTCTGACTCATCAGTGAGTTTACCTCACATTCATGCTTTGGCGTATGCTATACTGGTGTCTGTCTGGCATCTCAGGGCTGATTGCCCTTTCCTGTCTCCTCTTTTTTGTTGTTGTGGTCTCTCCCCCCCCCCCCCCCCCCCCCCCCCCCCCCCCCCCCCCCCCCCCAACCTTGTGATTTCTATGCTACTGGTCCATTCTACTGACTTTTCTTCTGAAAACTATCCCATATTTTTCACTTGACAGTGTACTTTGTAGATACTCTAGTGAGGTGCCAAGGTTGGTAGAGGGTGACAGTATGTTTTGTCTTTAAAAAACAACAACAACAACAACAAATTAAGTGCTGAGGAGGACAGAACGTGACAGCATGCTTCACTGACTTCCTTGTTGGGTGCCAGGGAGAGTGCACTTTGTAGAGTTTTTCCCCTGTCTTTAGGTGCCAAGGAGGGTGGATGTGAACAGTGTGTTTTATAGATTTTCTTGTCTTCAGGAGCCAGGGAGATCGGAAAAGGACTCAGCAGGAACTGGTGACACTGCTCAGCAACCCGTTGCACACCTTACTGCCACCTGGAGTATGCTTCGACAAGTTTGTCAAGGTGTGTGACTGGATGACTGTGAATACCCCTTGGGATGTGTGTGTGTGTGTGTGTGTGTGCTTTGTATTTGTCCAGTGCTGCTTAACACCTGTCTCCAGCTCGTTTCTGTCTCCTTCCTTGTTCACTCTGTCTCTGCTTGTCTGCCCTCTTTTTGTTGTTGTTGTCTTTCTCTCTCTTTCTGTTTCTCCCTCTCTTTCCTCTGCCCTCCCCCCTTCCGCCCCCACACCAATTTACTGTCTGTCCTCTCTGTCTTTGTCTATCTGTCTCTCTTTTCTTATGTCTAGTCTTTCCATCTTTCATCTGCCCCCCCTCCCCCAACCAACTTACTGTCTGTCCCCTCTGTCTTTGTCTATCTCTCCCTCGCTCTTCTTATCTTTCTGTCTTTTTGTCTCTCCATCTTTCCTCCCCCCCCCCCCCCCCCAATTACTGTCTGTCTTCTGTTTTTGTCTATCTCTCCCTCTCGTTTTTTGCCTCTCCACCCCCCCACCCCCCCAACCCCCAACTTCTCTTTTTGCTTCATGTTAAGTGCAACCAGCTTGTTTTTCAAGACCTGAAGAGAATGCTGTGCTGTACATTGACATTTGATTCCTCTCATTCTGCTGCCCTCTCACCCCCCACCCAACTTACTGTCTGTCTTCTCTGTCTTTGTCCATCTCTCCCTCTCTCTTCTTATCTTTCTCTGCCTTTTTGTCTTTCTGTCTTTTGCCTCCCCCCCCCCCCCCCCCATCAACTTAATGTCTGTCCTCTCTGTCTTTGTCTGTCTCTCCCTTTCTTTTCTTAGCTTTCTCTGCCTTTTTGTCTTTCCGTCTTTCCTCTGCAACCCCCCCCACCCCCAACCCCCCCCACCCCCAACCCCCCCACCAGCTTTCTGTCCTGTCTGACTTTATCTGTCTTTACCAGAGAGAGTTTTGTGTGGGTGCATTTTAAATAACTCTGTGTGTGTGTGTGAGTGTGTGTGCGTGTGCGTGTGTGTGTGTGCACTGAAGTGTCATCGCTAGTCGTCTAGAATGCAGATCATGTGCAAGAAAGCGTGATGCATAAGATACGACGTAATTTATAATTCTAATCGCATGTCGTAGGAATCCAGCCAGCTGGGCAGGCTTTGACAAAAGCCCTCGAGAGCAAAAGTTTGGAATCAAAGTTTTTAAAACCAGGATATGCTTGGACTGTTGTGATACATTCTTGGCATTTTAATATATTTATATATATTTTCCACCTCACCAGCTTGACTCCAGCCTCCCGTGCGGAGAGATGCTGCGTGAATGGGAGGAATGGTTGATCCTGTGCCCACTGTCAGACACCTACACCGTGGCCAGGGCAGTGCCCCTCATTGATATGTGCCCGCGCAATCACTGGGTGGTGAAAATGGTGAGTCGCCCAAGCCTGTGCAGTAATCAGTGCTCTGTTTGCTGCCCGTTTTAAGCTGTGCAAATTAATTGCTTTGTATAGTCAGCAGCCTGTGTGCATGCATTCATGCATGTGTGTGCCTGTATGCACTTAGAATAGCCTCTAAAGACAAGATTTTGCACTTTATAAATACTTTAATTATTATTATTATGTGGTTGTGTAATTGTTTTTACTGTAACGTGAATAGACTGCAGAAGTGTGACACTTGGTTGTTGTTTGTTTTGTTTCAACCATGTTAATGTGGGCAATGATGTTATGGTGAAACTTGTGGGAGACTGATTGGTGTGAGTGCCCTTGTGTGTGTGTGTGCGTGCGTGTGCGTGTGTGTGTGCATGCATGCATGCATGTGAGCATGCACGTGTGTGTGTGTTTGTGTTTGCTTGTGTGTGTGTGTGTGTGTGTGTGCGCATTTGCTTTGTGTGTGTGTGTGTGTGTGTGCGTGCTTGCATGCGTGTGCATGTGTGTGTGTGTATGTGCTTGTGTGTGTGTATGTGTTTGCTTGTGTGTGTGCATGTTTTATGTTAGTGGTTGAGGGTGCACAGAGTGGGGTGGGGACAGGTGAGGGGAGGGTGTTGCTGTGTATGTTTATAGTACATTGCTTTTATTATTATGTATGTGTATAAATGCAGATCTGTATAGTTATTGTTTGCCCGGCGATGTCTGGAGGTAAAATGCAATGCTTCATGGTTGCATGTAAATGTTTTTTGTCATGACTTTGTACATTGCATTGTACCAACTCCGGTTAGGGAACAGTGGTTTTTATTAGTTGTAGGTTATGCATACTCATTTCTTAATACCTAATCTATGGTCTGACTGCAGACATCTCTCCCCGAGGAAAAGAATCAGCTGGACCTGTTGGAGAAGCTGCGTGACCTCAAGCATCCGCATATCATTAACCATATTTGGATGGCATGGTCTTCCTCAAGTAGCCTGTTGGTTGTGTGCACAGACTTTCTGCCAGGCAAGTTTTTTTGTGTTGGGATTGAGGTTGTAGCTAAGATTGAAGTACAGTTTAACATGAGAAGAGTTTAGAAATGTGTGTTGCTTACGAGAGTGTTTAACCATCATGTGGAGGTGCTGTGCGGGTTGACGGGACATTGAAATACAGTTACTTGCAAACTAAGAAACTTGCTCCTTTCGTTCTTCGTGTGTTCTTTCTGTCTGTTTTGATGATGGTCCTTCTCGTCATGTTCTGTTTTGTTTCATTCTCAGTGTGTGTTACACTGATACAATATCATGGTTGACTGGACATTAAAAACCAAATTTCCTTCCTTGTTTCAGTGTCTGTGTTTTGCTGTTGTGTTTCTCAGTCTGTACTCTTCTTTTAGGTCAGTTTTTATTTTTATTGACAGACTGACAGAGTATGGTGTATAAGGACTTAGGGGACACACACACACACACACGTTATATATACGTTGGTGATATATATAACATCTGTGTTCTTGTACTGTCTTGGTTTTGCCTGTGAAGTTTCAGTGTGGACATCAGTGTATTTTTGATGCATCAGTGTATAAATACTTACGCAGTTTTGAAGCTGTCCTTTCAAACACTTTGTGTCAATCCAGAAATGTCATAGGCGTGTGCAGATATATGTTGCATGGCCCTTTGTGCTGTGAATGAGTGGGTGGGATAATAGAACTTGTGCTCTCAGTCCAGATTCATTGACTTTTTCATAAGACCACTGTTTGGGTGGTCAGTGTGATGGGTCAAGTGATTTTGTAGCCAAAGTTTTATACAGGAAATACATGGCAAAGAGATGGACACCTGTTTTTGTGTTCGTGAGGACTGAGTGACAGATCATAAGCAAAACACACGTCTACATAAATGTTTGTGTCCTCTATCAATTTATTTACACCCATGGGCTAAATCAAATGTGTATGGTACTTGTCTGTTATGTAATGGGACAGAAAGCTGTGAGTACCAGTGTGACCCCTGTATGGGATATTCTGGATCATTACATTCTCACTTAAAAAGTGTCTTGTTTCGACCCTTTTGTGAAGGGTCCTGACCTTTATACCAATAAAACTTCAGTGACTCTCTGTCTCTGTGTTGTTTTTCTCTCTGTCTCTGTCATTTTTGTTTTTCTGTCAGTCTGTTTCTGTCTCTCTCCTTCTCTCTTCTTGTCTCCCTTATTTTTTTCTGTGCATTCACTGTGCATCCAGTCTGTGAGTATAATTTCTGAATTATGTGTGTTGTGTGGCTCAGTGTCTGTTGCTGGGACTGCCTGTCTAAAGATCTTCTTATATTTTAGCTGCCCTGTCTTGAAGAAATTTGTTCTTGTTTACCATTTACGTTGTGGCTGTGATTAGAATTGCTTGGTGTACGTTTTCCGTTTGCTGCCAGATTACTCTGGAAATGAAACATCCTCAGCCCTAACAAAGGCATTTGCTGAAGGGATCAGTTTGTGTGAAGCATTTTGCAATCAGTAAATAACATTGGAGCCTCCTGTTTTGTTTCCTCCAGGAATCTCAGTGAGGGATTTGTTGGATCAGAGAGTGTTCCTGAGATGTTCGCAGGTGTACGACTACCTGATACAGATCTTGACTGCCGTAAAGCATCTACACTCTCTCGGCATTGTCTACCTCAACTGGACTTGTGAGTGTTTTCAAGCTGACCAGTGCTCCTTTCTTTGTGTTTGTTATATAATGTGGTTGGGAGAAAAACAATTGCTGAGCTGAGAAATGTAATGGTTGCTATTTCCTGTTTTTTGTTTCCTTCTCTTTTTGTCTTTCTTCTTGATACCTTGCACTGTCTTTAGCCCAGCAGTCAAATGCCTCTGTGTTCTTAGTACTTGTTAGTGTCTTCAGTTCTCCAGTCATCTTCCTCTGCATTCTATTAGTGTTTGTTAGCATCTATAGCCTTGTCATCTTCTGCTCCCTTCTTATGAATTATGAGTGTCCTCAGCCCCGTCATCTTCCTGACTCTCTTAGGCGTTTACACAGCCCATGCGTGCAGTCGCATGCATCGACAGCTGTGTGTACATTAAAAATTCCAAGCACTGGCAGCCATACCATGTTGAGACACATGGATGCAGCATACACTAGGCCAGTGCATCTTCCCACGTGGCAGGGGAGTTCAAAATAGTCACATGCGTACCCCATTGCCCCAAAAATGGGTGTGAAGAAGAAGAGGAAGGTGTACTTTGTCTACTGTGACTATCTCCACAAAAAGAGAAGTGCAGAAGAAGAGGAAGATGTACTTTGTCTACTGTGACTATCTCCACAAAAAGAGAAGTGCAGAAGAAGAGGAAGGTGTACTTTGTCTACTGTGACTATCTCCACAAAAAGAGAAGTGCAGAAGAAGAGGAAGGTGTACTTTGTCT
>JABMCL010001248.1:67500-77500 GCA_018857735.1 Alviniconcha marisindica
TACAAAGAAAGAAGTGCTTCTTGAGAGTAGACCAGAAAGGCTAGATAGAGTCCATCTCCCTGATGCTCCTGGGCAGGCTGTTTCATTGGGAAATGATGGTATGTCTGAAGGCTCACTGGCTTGTTTTACAGTCCCTGGGCCCAGGAACATCATGAAATGACTGTAAGTGAATTCTGAAAATTAGACTGGATGGCAGAAACAGATACATGCTTACATGGTTCATTTTCCCATAAAAGGAAAGGAAGGAAAACAACAACAATTTTGGAACTGTTTTGAAAGGCAATGCTGGGGTTATGATTGAGAGGTGGGACGGGGTATGTACCGGCTTTCTCAAGCACTAGCATACCAACTTGAGCTCAGTTGAGTTTAATGTTGGTGTGATTGATAATGGCCCATTTTCCTTCTTTTGAGGTATATCATCATGTGTTGCTTTTTTCTGTACCTTTCGCATCCAGGCATGGTGTAATGTCCCTGGTTTTGTGCCATGCAGGTAGTGTCTCAAGCTCCTCAACACAACACTTCAGGTTGTTGTTTTTAGATGCTAATTCCTGATCATGATTCCTTTGTTTCAGAAATCTCCCGATTTGAGGTTATCAGTTGGACAAATGATAGATCGTGTTCACGCAGCGATGTGTTAAGGAGGCCCCTACACAACACCCAGTTCATTCAGCACAAGTGACACTCCTACTTCCAACATGTCACTCCATGTGTTTGATTAGCATGCAACACACTTGCAGCAAGCAACATTGCAGTATCTGGTGGTATTCGTTTGCAGTGTGTTGAAGAACTGGTCCTGTTTCAGAGATCATCACCTGCATTGGTGGAAGACTGTGTTGCGCAACTGAAATTGGGCAAGGAGAAGGGCAGCCCTGTGCTGCGTTTGCTTAACACAGCAATTTTTGTTTGCATCTTTTATTGTTATATGTATCAGGGGAATGTTAGTGTGAAATGGCCAGCTGTTCATCGCCAACAGTGACAGAATTGAGTGTGAAATGGCCAGCTGATCAGCGCTAACAGTGACAGAACTGAGTGTGAAGTGGCCAGCTGTTCAACACTAACAGTGACAGAATTGAGTGTGAAATGGCCAGCTTGTTCAACGCTAACAGTGACAGAACTGAGTGTGAAATGGCCAGCTGTTCAACACTTGCAGTGACAGAATTGAGTGTGAAATGGCCAGCAGTTCAACACTTACAGTGACAGAATTGAGTGTGAAATGGCCAGCAGTTCAACACTTACAGTGACAGAATTGAGTGTGAAATGGCCAGCAGTTCAACACTAACAGTGACAGAATTGAGTGTGAAATGGCCAGCTGTTCAACACTAACAGTGACAGAATTGAGTGTGAAATGGCCAGCTGTTCAACACTAACAGTGACAGAATTGAGTGTGAAATGGCCAGCAGTTCAACACTAACAGTGACAGAATTGAGTGTGAAATGGCCAGCAGTTCAACACTAACAGTGACAGAAACTTGGTTGCACAGTCCAGCTGGCTGGCTTGTGCAGTGAAATGTTGATCTATCACTTTAGCCCACAAAATATTGACCCAGGGCAACTAATCACCCCAAATGGCCACCATTGTTATCCATAATGACTATCATTGTTGCCCATAATGACCACCATTGTCTTAAAAAAGAAGAAGAAAAAAAGTGCCTCTGCATCATGACCCTGAAGAGAGGCCAGGGATGTCTGATTTTTACTCTCCTGTCTGGAATCTCAGGGGTGTTGTTTGATTCCCCTTTCCTATCCCCTCTCTTGTTTGTCTGCCCAGTCCTCTTGCTCTTTCTGTTGTGCCATTTTTCTGCTAATGGTCCAGTCTCTTGCCTTCTTTTCTGGAAAATTCTCTCAATTTTTTTTGGGGGGGTAAAAAGGTTGGCTTTTTTGTGTGTCTCTTTTTGAGGAGCTAGGGGATGATAGTTGTTAGGTGATAAATGCAGCTCGCTGCCATATGGAACCGTTATTTGCCATTATGCATTTATCTTATTATTTATTTATTTTTATTTTTACTGTTTCTGACCCTTCCTTTTTTTCTTCTTTAACCTGGTATTAATAGATGGAATGGTTGTTGATATCAGCATGTCCTAGCCTGATATACTGTTTTTAACAAGGGCAATACTAAAGGGTACAACTCGTCGAAAATTTGTGTTTTATGTTTGCGTATGTTTTGTTTCGCATTTGTGCCGGGATTGATTTTGTGGAATTTTTCAAATGTGCATTTGCTTGTGACAAAGTTTGATGTCCTGAGGCGACCCTGTGTAGTTGACAGGTCAGAACCAGAGGTTAAAAGCCCCAAATCTGATAACTAACTTTTCTTCGTGCCTGGTGACAGGAGTGGCTTGGTTTACCAGTCACTTTTTGTTGTTATGTCGTTAGGCACAGCTGACAGTAAACTAACCAAGGGAGTTAGGCACAGCTGGGGTTTTACTGACAGAGAAGAGCTGACAGTAAACTAACCAAAGGAGTTAGGCACAGCTGGGGTTTTACTGACAGAGAAGAGCTGACAGTAAACTAACCAAGGGAGTTAGGCACAGCTGGGGTTTTACTGACAGAGAAGAGCTGACAGTAAACTAACCAAGGGAGTTAGGCACAGCTGGGGTTTTACTGACAGAGAAGAGCTGACAGTAAACTAACCAAGGGAGTTAGGCACAGCTGGGGTTTTACTGACAGAGAAGAGCTGACAGTAAACTAACCAAGGGAGTTAGGCACAGCTGGGGTTTTACTGACAGAGAAGAGCTGACAGTAAACTAACCAAGGGAGTTAGGCACAGCTGGCGTTTTACTGACAGAGAAGAGCTGGCAGTAAACTAACCAAGGGAGTTAGTTGCACCTGACTGATGCCACACACATCTGACAGTAACAAGGGGTCACAACAGCAAGATCCGAATCGCTGTGATAACTATCACCTGGCATGCAAGGAAAATACAGGGTTTATAGAATCCACCAAGGAGACATCCTTATACTGTGATCAAGCCCTAAAAGTTAAACACACGCAGATAAAAAAATTAAAAAAATTCAAAGGCACCACCTCCTCACATCAGGTTTTTGTGGACTTTTCCGCGTAGTGTTGTGCTTCTCAGTACTGTGGAAAAACAGAAGAAGAGCTATTTTTGAATTTGACTCTAGCTAGCGAGAGGGAGAGAGTCTTGAGATGCTTCATCTCTTAAAGGATCTAGCCTCCCCCAGCCATGTTTTAGCCAGTGTTTAGTCAAAAAACAAAACAAAACAAACAAAAACCTGCAGAACTTACAATGAAGGATTCTGTTTTAAAATGCTGTGGTGATTTTAGACTGAAGTCCGAGAATAAGTTCAAGTATAACACTTGTTTGAGTTGTAAATAAGCAAATGTAAGTATTGATGTTGACTGTTTTGACTTAGTTGTGTTAGCTGTTGACATTATTGTGCCTGGAACAGCAAGGTTTTTATGAGTGCTTTGGTGTCTTGTTTTGAGCTGTTGTAGACACGTTTTCGAAAGTGTGATTCATGTTAAGATGGCTGAGGAGATGTTAAAATCCAAGAATTAACTGACTCCTTATTTTATTGAAACCAGTGAGCTGACGTGCTCACACTGCTGAAGGCCAAACATCAAAGAGGCCTTGGTATGCAACAGACAAGTTGTGTCAATGGACTGTGTTTTGCATACATGTCTGATCCCAGTAATGGTCACTCGTGAGACTTGATTTTTAAAATGTTATTCAAAATGGATGTGGTGTTTTCAAACAAAATCCCTTCTTGCTTTCGTTTTGATTTGTTCTACCTGTTTTGTGTATGTGTGTGTGTGTGTGTGTGTCAATTTGTGTCAATAGACAGTGTTTTGCATATACGTCTGATCCCAGTAATTGTCGCTCATGAGACTTCATCTTTAAAATGTTATTCAAAATCAATGTGGTGTTTTTAAACAAAATCCCTTCTTGCTTTTTGTTTTGATTTGTTCTACCTTTTTGTGTGTTTTCAATGTTTTTGGCCTCGTTGATATTGATCACAGTTTTCATGGAATAAAAAAGACATTCTTGCTGTATTTTAGTCTAAATTTTTGAGAATGTTTTCCTTTCTTGACCAAGAATGCTTGATTATTGTAATTTATATATTGCAGTTGCTTTGTATTTCTGTGATTATATAGTTGTTGATGATAATTTTGAAGATTGTACAGCTGGTGATAAGTTCTTGATTTTAAAGAAAATGCCAACTAAGAAACAACTGTTAGTTTATGTGATGAAAGTGTGTGATAATGATATAGTTTTAGAGAGTGTAGGATAAGTATGTGAGATTGTTTTTTGCACAAATATTTATTTTTTGCTGTATTTTGTACACATACAGTGTGATAATGTTGAAGCAAATAAAAAACAAAAACAAAAGGTGATCCGGTTTTTATTATTATGGTGCAAGACAGAAGTTAATAAAAGTTGGTAATGCATACCTTGAAATGTGATTTGATAAAACTGGTGATAAAAATAGGTATGCATATTATGTGACATGTGTATGACTTGATGACTTTTTTATGGGCATGTACAAGTTTCCCAAATGCTAGACTTGTGATCAAAAGGTCATGGGTTCAAGTGTTGGCAGGAGTGGCAGGAGAATTTCTCTCTCCAGGGTCAACTTTGTGTGCTGACTCTTATTTTGGTATCTGTTCCACCCCCATGTTACTGCAGTAGCATGTAAAAGATCCCGGTCATTCTGCCAAAAGTGCAGATGGCAGGTTACAGCTCAACACACATGCACCCTATGTATGTGGCTTTGCATGAAGTGACACTTTAGACTGGTGAGCGATTGTATGGTGTCCATAGAATGTGTGCTGAAAAGGCTGCTTTAAGTACACCACTTCAATAGATATTCAAAAACATGCTATAAAAAGCTACAGTCGCTCACTCAGAATTACATGCAACAGGAGTGTAATGAGTCTGCTTGAGAGCAGAGAAAGGCACTATATAAAAGCGATTTTTTACCAAGAAATTTTTGAGATGGTAAAATAAGTGAGAATGGTAGGCATAAAATGTTTAGGTACAGTTGAGTTGCAGTGTCATGTACCTTGTTTGCGATACAGCATGTGTTTGCCATACTTATTTGCTGTAGTGCTGGCATAAGGGACTCCAGTCTGGAAAGATCAGGATGTGATTTGATTTGATTATTCTGCGACCATTATGCAGTCTGTTTATTCTCTATTCCATGCCATAATGTAGATTAGGTAAGTGCTCCTCTGTTTTCATTTCCAGACTCTTTTCTGTGCATGTTTCATTTTGTTTCAGTTACATGGGTATTTGGGGAATATATTTTTGTCCTTTTGTTGTTGTTGTTGTTGTTGTTGTTGTTTTTGGTGAGGATTATATATGCTGTGTGTTACATTTGCTGTATGTTTATATTTATAGAGACTTATAATGAAGCACAATTTATATTCTTTGCTTCTTTCCCTTGAATCTAGTTTGTGGCTCTGTTGGGAAATCTGTTCTAGTTTTCAACGGAATGATTACTTTTATTGGTTTAGCAAAGTGACTTTTCTGCTGAAAATATATATATATATATTTAGCAAAATGACTTTTCTGCTGAAAAAATATATATATAATAAGCTATTGGCATTTATTTTGCACATGTTGGATTTATTTTGATAGATCTGTGTATATTGGGTGCATCACAATTTTCCGTGTGTGTAGGTTGCTGCTTTATGTAGAAGGTGTTTTGAAACGTTATACATTGTTGCTTTATGTGTGTGTATATATATATAGAGAGAGAGAAAGAGATTATTATGAAGACCTTTTGGGTGATTTGCTGCTGAAAATTCCATTGTACCAGCTATGACCAGCCTCTGGTCTACAGGGGAACCCGTCTTTCCCCCAGGCCTTAGGTGCAAGGGAACCCATGCTTGAAAACTAGCCCTCCGTCCCCACTTATCATTTACAGACCTTGTGTGAAATGCTCCAGAAGGCTTTTGTTCAGTGTTGTGGAACCTCATGTCGCTGACACCCCTCCATCCCCCTCCCGCCTCCATCACCGCACTCCACCCATAAAGAAGAGAAAAAAGAAAGAAGAAAAGAAAAGAAATAAATCAAGAAAATTGGTCTTAAGCTCAGAGAGGGGCATTCATGTCGAGGTGTCATGTGCATGCAGCATGGTGAAGAGAGTTTTGTGGAGACGCGGTCTGGACACGGGGGGTCGCAAGGTTCCTCCGATGAGGGCGTTGTTTTGTCAGGGGCAGTGTTCTTGTTGGGGTGTTGTTCATCTGCGTGCGGCAGGGACTAGGGTAAGTAGATGCACCTGTGCAGACCTGACTGCTTTGCATTCCAATAAAAGAAAATAGAACAAAATGGTGTTTTGTAGTTCATTTTTTTTATTTTATTTTTATTTAAGGGGTGGGGGGGAAGGAGTGTAAAAGGATGAAGCCTTGCTCAGTGGGTGGGAGGGAGGGGGTGGAGGCACAAAATGGAGGGGGAGGGGGCGTGTTAGGGAACATAATGGAGGTGTGCTGGGGGAGGGGGAGGCGTGTTTGGGAACAGAATGGAGATGTGTTGGGGGGGGGGGTGGGACGTGTGGATTGTGTGCTGGGAGGGAGGGCGTGTTAGGGAACAGAATGGAGATGTGCTGGAGGGGGGGGGGGCGTGTTAGGGAACATAATGGATGTGTGCTGGGGGAGGGGCAGGGCGTGTTAGGGAACAGAATGGAGATGTGCTGGAGGAGGGGGGGGGGGCGTGTTAGGCAACAGAATGGAGATGTGCTGAGGGGGCGTGTTAGGAACTGAATGGAAGGGGGGTGGGGGTAGGGCGTGTTAGGTAACAGAATGGAAATGTGCGGGGGGGGGGGGGGGGTGTTAGGGAACAGAATGGGAGGTGTGCTGGGGGGGGGGGGGGTAGGGCGTGTTAGGGAACAGAATGGAGATGTGGGGGGCGTAGGGCGTGTTAGGAACAAATGGAGATGTGCTGGGGGGGGGCGGTAGGGCGTGTTAGGGAACAGAATGGAGATGTGCTGGGGAGGGTAGGGCGTGTTAGGGAACAGAATGGGGGGGGGGGGGGGGGGGGCGTGTTAGGAACAGAATGGAGATGTGCTGGGGGGGCGTGTTAGGCAACAAATGGCGATGTGCTGGGGAGGGGTAGGGCGTGTTGGGGAACAGAATGGAGATGTGCTGGGGGAGGGGTAGGACGTGTTGGGGAACAGAATGAGATGTGCCGGGGAGAGGGGGTGGGGGAGGAGGCGTGTTAGGACAAAATGGAGATGTGCTGGGGGGGGGGTGGGCATGACAAAATGGAGATGTGCTGGGGGGGGGGGGGGAGGGCGTGTTAGGGAACTAATGGAGGTGTGGGGGGGGGGAGCATGTTAGGGAACAGAATGGAGATGGAGGGGAGGCGTGTTAGGGAACAGAATGGAGGTGTGCTGGGGGGGGGGTACAGAATGAAGTGTTCTGGGGGGGGAGAGGGAGTAATGGAGGTGTGTTTGTGTGTGTGGGGGGAGGATGGGAGGGATGGGGGGAGAATGGAAGTGTGCTTGGTTGTGTGTACTAGCTGAGGACAAAACCGCTTGATTTGCTTCACTTAATCACGGAGGATGCCCTCTAACTTCAAACACCGGTACATGTTGGGGATGCCCCTTCCCCTGACAACAACAACAGCAGCAACAACAACAAAATCCATGCACTGGTTTACATCATTCCTCCCTGGAGGAAGGTGCCAGAAAGTGATGCTCGGAGTGCCTCACACACACACACACACACACACACACATACACACACACATACACACACACACACACACACACACACACACACACACACACACACACACACACACACACACACACAGAGCGTTCTGATTTACATTAGTCTTTATTTCTAAAAACGGTAAATGAACGCACAGGCATACCCTTTTAACATTCATTGATTCACATACGTGCTATTTACTGGACAACGCTGCGTTTCAGAGACTTAAGCAGATTTATTGGCAATACACGTGCAGGCAACCCAACGGTCACTCGAGATTGACAACGACACAAAACAAAGACCAAAAAATTAAATTAAAAAATGCCATGATCTTGCTGTCACTTTTTTTCTTCTTCTTTTTTCTCCTGACAGAAACGCTTGTTCATTGCTCTTGTGCAGAATAACGAACAGTACAAAAAAAGTGCACAAACATAAAATAGTGTTCAGGGTAGTTTTGGAAACTCTGCTTAAGCAAAGTTACTGTGTATATTGAATGTACCATCTAGGCGCGAGAGCCCATGACATGGAGTTGGCCTATCCCGTGAACATCCGTAGTGGCAAACCGGAAGTTGTTTCCCTTCCCCAGAGACTGCGGTTTAAAATAACTACCGGCCATAGCCTAGGTAATTAGCTAGACAAATTCTCACACAGCCAACAGGCTAATTATCAGGCAGCATGCAAAATAAAAACCCAAACCCAGTGACTACATTGCAAGGCGAAATGGCCGAGGAATTCTCACCCATGTGAATTTATTCAGAAATATGGCCGACGCATTCTCATCAGTCCTGACGTTTTCCATCTTTTATTCGCACCATCCCCCTCCCGGTTTGCTGAATTAGCCTATTCACAAGTTTCCTGACTCATGACACTGAATAAAGAATTGCCTTGAACAATGGGTTCAACGAATCTTCCGTTTTAGCGATAAATCCAGAAAAAATAGTCAAGCGAGAAACGGCGTCAAACAACTCGGTGCAACACGGCTAAACTGAATCAGCCATGGCCAGTGGCTCAGTGCAACACGGCTAAACTGAATCAGCCATGGCCAGTGGCTCAGTGCAACACGGCTAAACTCAATCAGCCATGGCCAGTGGCTCAGTGCAACACGGCTAAACTCAATCAGCCATGGCCAGTGGCTCAGTGCAACACGGCTAAACTCAATCAGCCATGGCCAGCGGCTCAGTGCAACACGGCTAAACTCAATCAGCCATGGCCAGCGGCTCAGTGCAACACGGCTAAACTCAATCAGCCATGGCCAGCGGCTCAGTGCAACACGGCTAAACTCAATCAGCCATGGCCAGCGGCTCAGTGCAACACGGCTAAACTCAATCAGCCATGGCCAGCGGCTCAGTACAACACGGCCAAACTCAATCAGCCATGGCCAGCGGCTCAGTACAACACGGCCAAACTCAATCAGCCATGGCCAGTGGCTCAGTAAAAGAAACGTCTGATGTAATCTGAGTTGTCTGTAACAAACTTACTGCCGTTTGAGAATCATCAAAAAACATCGTTAGCTGCCAGTTTTTCGAGACCTATGGCGTAATCAATCAACTACAGCGGTGGCTGGAGGAAGGACGTCGTAAACAAGTGCTTGGAGTTTGCACCAAGTCGAGTGCACGTGATAGCCGTCGCTACGCCAGGGAAGACTCGCTCGGCTGTGGCCGCTAGGGGGAGACTCTGGTAGCCCGGAGGGTGACGGCCGGATTCTCTATGTCGGTTTTGCTCTGCACTAGCCGCAGCTCCATCGCCTCCATGCCAGGTTTGGCCCCCGCTGCTGTGTTCTCTGGGAAACGTACAAGAAAACGGATAACGGCAAAGAATGTCTATACAAGACGATGGAAGGCACCTTCCTTCCTCTTCCCCGCCACTGACCAACGGACCGACAATGGACCAGCGCGGGCCAACTAACTAAAGAAGTTACACAAATACTGAGGCTCCATTAAGTGTTTCCAAGTTCTTCCATTCCATTCAACAGACAAGCAGGAAGTCTGACCGAGCAGACAGGCAATCAAGCAGGCACGGAGAGAGAGAGAGAGAGAGAGAGGGAGAGAGAGAGAGAGAGAGAGAGAGAGAGGAGAGAGAGAGAGAGAGAGAGAGAGACAGACAGACAGACAGACAGACAGACAGACAGAGACAGACAGACAGACAGACAGAGACAGAGAGAAAC
Source organism: Alviniconcha marisindica (assembly GCA_018857735.1). Taxonomy (NCBI): domain Eukaryota; kingdom Metazoa; phylum Mollusca; class Gastropoda; family Provannidae; genus Alviniconcha; species Alviniconcha marisindica. The sequence continues at coordinate 77,338 of JABMCL010001248.1, forward strand.
AGACAGATGGACAGGTCAAATCACCTTTGGCGTAAGCTAATGTTCTCGCCATCACCGCTTGTACAGTCGCTACTGTCTTCTCAAACGCTGACTGAAAAACAAAAGAAGAAGTAATAAGAGCAAAGCAAAATTATTTTAGCTGTACTCCCACGTCTTTGTGGAG
>JABMCL010001248.1:87500-90000 GCA_018857735.1 Alviniconcha marisindica
AACTGACCATTTGAAAGGCAGCCTATCTTTTCCGTATACGGTTCCAGCTTTTATTATACGCACTGGGTAACCAGTACACTGATGTGGCCATTTTTAGTTTCACTGTTCACAAACATAGGCGGCAACTGACATTTCCACCCAGTTACTTTTTTGAGAGTCAGTTTGTTTGCTTATAATTTCAGCTCTTACCTTCACAGTGACTGACTGAGGCCATAGCCCTTCCTATTACATTATGGCCTTGAGTTACAGCGCACGCTGGCCACTCAGCGGATGCAGACGAGTCTGGAGAAAACAAGTTGCTGTGACCTGACATTTTAAAAATCATCGTTGAAATATATATCGTGTAGACTCTTTACTCTTGTACTTAAGACAAAGGGGCATAACACATTCGGCAAGTGAACGCTGGGTGACAATGCGAAGTGCCCTTGACCTCAGCTGCAAGTCTACCGCCGCGCGTCCACTCCAGTAGGGAATGGAAGCTTTTCCAGCATGAAAAGAACACGTCAGCACTGAACATAATCATGCATGCGATAGCTAGATCAGTGATGATGGGACCAGAGACGGTCCGGCCTTTCCTTCACCCCCCCCCCCCCCCCCCCCCCCCGGGCCGCCCCCCAGTGCAAACAAACACACAAACAAGCAAACGCCAAAACGTAACGGCATCAAACCTCGCTTCCCGGCACCCTTCTGCCAAGGGTGTCGTAAACCGATGTCTGGAGTTTGACACTGACCAAAGATAGAGCGGACCAAAGGCATGAGTGAATCGAATCGGAAATGGTTGCGGCTTCAAGTGCCTGTGTCTTCACGCGCGCTTAACTGGCACTGAACAACCACTCATTCTTGTCGCGATGTCGTATGATAAGCTGAAACTGACGAGACGTGATAATAATGTACTCATTTTCCTTGCGGCAGTAGCTACCCAGAATTTCCTTCAAGTTCCAGTTGCAAAATCAGTGCCGCTCTTGATCAGTATCGCTTTGCTGACGGACTCAGTGTCAGACGGTTAAATAGGCTAGTCTCTTAATTGGCGAGCACCTGTTTTCGCTCATTTTTTAACAGAATAGTGGGCTGTATGCACGACTGACTTCCTGCAGACGCGCATCCATTCCTTGGTTTATATTCTTGCAAATGGGATCACTGAGAGTGGGGTCCATCAGCATCTCCGCCGCAGTGATGCAGTCCCACCCGGCCACAGGGCAATAAAAAATTACATCAGCTTAAATTATCCTCCCGTTTTCAGCAGGTCGATCAGACTATTCTAAGCAATGACGACTGACCGGTCACGTGTGTCATAAATTGACCAGCTAATCACTGAGGTGCACTGTGTGGTCATGAGCTTCGCTGGCCTCTTCTGTCAGTCGCCGCGACTGAAAACGTCGTCGGTTGCACAACCAGAGATACTACAGCAGTGTCTCTGGCACAATGACATTAAGTCGTCAGTGCTCTGGCGGAGCTGTGTGAAAGTCGAGGTGGCCGTCCTGCTGGGCTCCCCGACCTAATAAGCCTTATGGTTTCTGTGGACGTAAAGCGTTCATTGAACCATGCACACGCATAGGTCAGTTTGTCCCTAATATGTCAACCCCACATCCGTGGCCGACATCAAGTTAAGCTCCACATCACCATCATCAGTCACAACACAAGACTTGTGATGTGTCAGTCTTCGGCGATGCAAGGCCTTGGCGACTATATTGGTCTAAACGGGCACTAATAGTAAATTCGATCGCAGTTTAAAGAAAAAGGAAAGGGGCACCCGGGAATAGTTTAGGAAAGGAAGTCATGTGTGTCTAGGCAAAGTCAATGGCTATGAACTACTGGAATTAAGACGACACGGAGCCCAGTCCTTGCGAGGAAGAACAAGGAGGAGTGAGGAGGAGGACGACTAATGTCTGCCACTGAAATCTCTTTGACTGAGTGAGAATCACAAGGCCTACCTGCAAAGGAAAGACCGCTGTTTTGTTCCCAACGTATCCCCACACGACGGAACTTTGAATAGATAGCACACGCTTCTCACACTTCCCCGCCATTTTACCGAGTTGACTGTCCACTGGCGAAGGGTTAAATACGAGAGACTATGATACTGATAGGCTTGGTGTGCAGTACCTAGGTCACCGAACTCAGTTAGCCTGTCGCTGTGGATCTGTAGGCCTGTGGTCCATACAGGCCAAGCTCGTTTGCGTGTTTGTAGGCTACACTAGTCTTTGAGACGGGTCGTTGGCCTGTTACACTGTAGGCTACCACGACTGAGAGGGCCGCCCCCGCGAGAGCGCCCGATCCATCCGCAGTTGTGATTGGTTGAACAGTCAGCCACAGGCGCTTTGGCTGGCTTAAATGCAGCAGCTGCTTTCATCACAGTCTGGGAAGTACATCTAGGTCTGCCATCACAGTCTGGGAAGTGCATCTAGGACTGCCATCACAGTCTAGGAAGTGCATCTAGGTCTGCCGTCACAGTCTAGGAAGTGCATCTAGGTCTGCCATCACAGTCTGTGAAGTGCATCTAGGT
>JABMCL010001248.1:97500-110000 GCA_018857735.1 Alviniconcha marisindica
GGACGGACAGCTCAGGACGGCCACCTCGACTCTCACACAGCTCCTGAACTATGTGCGGGGGATTAAAATGGAGGGTCTTTTATACCTTCATAAATACGGCATCGGTGGCCCAGAATTTGGAATAAAAGAAGAATTTGTAACAGAATAGGGAAAGGCAGTTCCATTCCCTTGATGTACAGGGAGGCTTGCTTGTCTAATGGGAACCGATCTTTCACACGGGAAAGGAGACTGCTGCACTCCACGACCGCACGAAGACCCAGTACCAACGAACTATTGACTGAACTAAAAACATTCTCATCTTTTCAACTTCAAAACTTACAAAGACCATTTCACCAACAGTCTGACTAAAGTTGAACGTAGACTAAATAGTGCAGATTATCTTCTTTTTTCCCCCTTTCAATTCCTCACATGCAATAGGTGTTAAACAACAAGTAAACTTACATATTAGGAGTTTTAAAGCATTTAGATTTTTTGGTACCTATGTCACAGTATTGGTACACAGTTTCTGAGAATGACCCATATATATATATATGTATAGAGAGAGAGAGAGAGAGAGAGAGAGAGAGAGAGAGAGAGAGAGAGAGAGAGAGAGAGAGAGAGAGAGAGACGAGAGAGAGAGAGAGAGAGAGAGAGAGAGAGAGAGAGAGAGAGAGAGAGAGAGAGAGAGAGAGAGAGAGAGAGAGAGAGAGAGAGAGAGATGTGAACAACAAAGATTTGTTTGATTTCATTTGAAATACTTCGTCTGTGTTATATTACATTAGATATAATATACACTAGAAGTACAACACACATAGTCATAGTGAATGATATATAAACATTAACTTAATATGAATACGCCTAACACTCTTGCTCTGTGTCACACTGTAATCCCTCCCCCTCCCCCCGCCCCCCTCCTCCCAGTAGTTTTAACAGGTTAATGTTGCCGGGGTGGAAGTGTTAGGGCGGTGTCCCCTCGCCTTTGCCCAGCGACTTGTGCACTGCGCAATTGCTGTTTCAACTGCTGTGCCTGGCCAGAGTCACAAAGACAATGTCCGTCGCACTGCTGTTGACGAACAACTTGGACAACTCAAGCAGGGGGAGGGAGGGAGAGAGAGAGAGAGAGAGAGAGAGAGAGAGAGAGAGAGAGAGAGAGAGAGAGAGAGAGAGAGAGAGAGAGAGAGAGAGAGAGAGAGAATAAATGGATAGATGAATGAATAAACTTTATTTTACGAGAAGACACAGGATCTGTTGTGGAGAAGACACAGGATCTGTTGTGGAGAAGACACAGGATCTGTTTACATCCAGCCCTCGCCCATGAGGGACTAATTCTACTGATACTACACATATATTTCAGGTATACGCCAAAACTGTACAGGGTATCAGATCATATGTTAAGAGCGAAGAAGCAGAAACAACAACAACAACAACAGAGACAGACAGACAGACAGACAGACAGGCAACTGGTTTTTAACGTCCAATCAACCATTTTCCTGTTATATCAGGGCGAAACACATTTTATCAAAGCTTAATTATGAAATAGAGTGCATAAACAAGGGAAGATCAGTGCAGGCAATGTGCATGATTTGCAGGTAGCCGTCTTGTTTTCATCATGATTATGATATAGTCTACCCCTTTATACAAACAAACGTAAAGCCCGTTCTTAACTGGGCGAATGTTTGTTCGCCGAACATACTCCAGACAGTTCGACGAACTATGATTCTTTTCTTAATTGAACTTTTAGTTCGCCGAACATGGTTCCGACAGTCCAAACTTTACTTCGTTCTCAACTGGCTTGTAATGAGATGCAAGCTTCGGCCCGAACTTGCGGCAGACGCGCAGCAGACAGCATGATCGAAAATGTAGGCTAAAGTCAAGTCAAGTCAAGTCAATATACTTTCACCATCCCTCACAGGGTAATTCAACTATCTACTATCTCATTCTGGGTCTCCGAGACAAGGCTGCGCCTCCCAAAAGTCAACAAATAAACAAATTCCCTCCGAAGCGAGAGAAGAACCTAGCGACACCGTCATCCATTTTTCTTTCCTTCTTCATCCACAGGAGAGCCCTGCTCTTAGCCAATCAGAGGCAATGATCGTCGAATAGGGCGAATGTTCCCAGAACATGTTGAGCGAAGCTTTTTGGACCCCGAATATAGCTTCGACGAATATTTCCAACTAGGTTCGCGAAGAAAAGTTCGCCCAATTAAGAACCAACTAGGTTCGCCGAATACTTCCAACTAGGTTCGCGAAGAAACATTCGCCCAATTAAGAACGGGCTTAAGACTTGTGCGAGTAGTCTGGCCTATACAGCCTATACAGCCCAATAGCCTAAATAGTTTCTTTTTCTTTTTCGGAGTTGTTCAGTTCAGTATCTGTCGAACAGAATGTTGTCAGATATGATCTAATTATTAATTTTAGTTAGCTTCTTCTTCTTCGGACGTTGCTTTACGTCCACAGAGACCTTAAGGATTATTAGGGACGGGGAGCCCAGGACGTCCACCTCGACTTTCACACAGCTCCTGAGCTCTGATTTAGCTCGCTATGGTCCCTATGTTAAGTTATTCCTTATGATTTAGTGACTTGTGTTTTGAACAGGAGTATAAGGTTTTTAAATGTGTGATTCGTCCTGAGGTGACCCTATACGGCTGACGGGACGTTTGGACAATCATATCTGCAGTTTACTGATTAATGACGTTACGACTCCCACAAAGGTATCCCGAATCTAACAAGTTTCGTGTGACATTTGGAAGCACGGTATGCTTAAATCGTTTTTGTTTTGTTTTGTTTTGTTTTTGTTTTTTTCCGGCGAATTTACAACCACTCATTGGCGTACACGCTCTATCCCGGACTGGATCTGAAGACTGAAATTCGTTGAACTTGTTATTTGTTTTTTTGTCGTTGTTGCTTTTTTCCACACGAAAAAGGAAAACCCTGCAAGTTTTGTTTCACAACAGAACTAATACTGTACTGAAGTACCGCTTCTATTTCAGTAATCGACCACCGGGAGAAGGAAGGTATTTGGCTGCCAACTGACTACTCAGCTACACTGTGAACAGGGACACCAGTTGTTGTTTTAAAAAAATAAAAAATAAAAAATAATATATATATATATATATATATATGACCCGACCTTTAAACCCTACACTCCCTGAGCTGACAAGCGCTTTGAAATAATATCACACGGGGCAGATTTGGTCGTGGCATGGTTTCTGTATTTTGACCTTTCTGTGTCTGTGCGTGCGTGTGCTTGGTTGACTGACGCAATGCGAGAGTTTCGAAACCACCCGCAGGACGTCACTGCTGCGTGTCTTATTCTCCTATGCAGCAGGAAGTGCCTACCCCGTCAGTTTGACCAGAAGACCCGCTCAGTCTCATGTGACCGCCACCCGCAGGACATCACTGCTGTGTGTCTTATTCTCCTATGCAGCAGGAAGTGCCTACCCCGTCAGTTTGACCAGAAGACCCGCTCAGTCTCATGTGACCGTCACCCGAAGTAATGAGGGAAGGAAATAGTCTGAAGTACAGTTTTTGAGAACACACGGCGACAGCAAGTGGAGAAAGCGAGTGTTGTGAATTATAAACAGAAAACAGTGGACGACGATTCAGATTTGTAAAATATACACAGTAACATCTGCGGACAACTGGTACTGATTTGTGAATAGACAACATCGTTGAGTGGAGAAGCTGTGAATACACAATAACAGCAATGGAGAAGCCATTCGGAATAATGAGATCCTTTGTCGAAAACAGGAGCTGCATAAACTAGCTGCCCTGTGCTTTGAAACGGAAGCTGATTTTGTCCTGCTGTTCGTTTTGGTGATGGTTCAATCAGTGTGATCGTGAAGCTGCCGTGTATGAGGACGCTGACACAAAAACTCGCACTGCTCCTTAATTCGGTATTCCTCTTCAGACGCTCAACACGTTTGAAAGTGGAGAGGTTTTGGGGGTAAGTAAGTAAGAATTAAGGAAGTAAGGAATGTGTAAGTAAGTAAAAAAAGTAAGTAAGTAAGTAAAAGAAAGCGACCCCGCTCTGAGTGCGCACATCGTAGACACCTACACTCGAAAACTGAAAAAGTCCGCGGTCCGCGGCGCCCGCGGGGCGTGGTGCTTCCCTGGTGGTGTGGGTGGTTTTGTTGTGTGGGGGTGTGTGTGTTTTTGTGTGTGTGGTGTGTGTGTGTGTGTTGGTGTGTGTGTGTTTTTTGGGGTGGTTGTGTGGGTGTGGTGTGTGTGTGTGTGGGGGGTGGGGTGGTAATTTTTGTAGTTTCCCCTTTTTCCCCCGACAGACACAGACAGACGACAGTCACAACACACCACACCACAAAACACACAACACAACACACACACACACACACACACACCACACACGCACCACCCCCACGCCGCACGCACCCCCAACGCACGCACGCACGCACGCACGCACGCACGCCCACACCACACACAAAACAAAACACACACACACCCCACCACCACACAAACCACCACCCAACACACACACACACACACACACACACACACACACCACACCCACAAAACCCAAAAACCACCCCACACACAAAAAATAAAAACCGCACGCCCACCCGCATACCGGGAGGAAAAAGGGGGGGGGGGGGGGGAGTACCGGCTGTGAAAAGTCAGTATAGAAATAGTTTTGACAAGATAAGTCTCCTGGGTAGTTTTGAAAGAGGAAAAAGAACCAGCGTGGCGGCGTGTCTGAGGCCAGCTGTTGCAGAGAGAAGGGTCAGACGATAGCTAGCCTTCAACTGCCTCTGATGGATCAACGATAGCTCAGGCACGCGCACATATAATGTTTGATGGACTCTTCTTTTTATGGGGCCAATGGATACAAACACGTAAAACAAAAACAAAAAAGTATCTTTTTCTCTTTTCAGATTCTGAATAGGCTTGCTGGAAATTTTCGTGGCTACGTGTCTTGGACTTAATAAAAAAAGAAGAGTTTATGTAGCTCTGGTGGAGTTTATGTAGCTCTGGTGGAGTTTATGTAGCTCTGGTAGAGTTTAGGTGGCTCTGGTAGAGTTTATGTATCTCTGGTAGAGTTTATGTACATCTGGTAGAGTTTATGTAGCTCTGGTGGGCGTACTTTACGGCACACTTACTGCCGCTATATTGTCTGTTTACTTGATAACATGATTTGCCCTACAATAAAACTTGCCTTTTTTCCCCTTCACGGTTAACGTCTGTCTTGCCATTCATTTTTTTAAGAATAAAATTAAAAGAAAAGTAAAATAAAAAACAATTTTTTTTTTTAAAAACAACAACAACAAATAAACAACAACAAAACTAAAAAGATGAACACAGCAAAAACAGAATACACCTGCGATGAAACCAGCCTGCTCCTCACAGAGAGGTCTTACGGTGCTGAAGTCGCAAATGGGTTGAACACAGCACGTGACTCAGGTAAACCGACGAAATGGCGGCAGTAAAAGCGCTATGGAGTGGCGTTGGATTAGTTTCCTTTGAATTGGGGTGTATGGTGAAGGAACCTTTGCGAAAATCAATAAAACTGACCTCACTGTATAAACTGAAAAGAAAATATGTCCAATTTGAACGAAAAATGCCTTCCCGATTTTCCGACGCTAAACTAGGAATTGTTGTATATTATTTGCTATTCTTTGACTATGATTTTTGCCTCGAAGAGAGGCCTCGGAATGTCTGATGTCCACTCCCCTGTCTGGAATCTCAGGGCTCCCATTTGATTCCCCTTTTCTATCCAATCTCTTGTTCTTCTACCCAGTCCTGTTGTTCTTTCGGTCTTTTTTCTGCTAATGGTCCATTGTCCTGATGTTTTTTCTCTCCAGAAATTTTTCAATATTTTTCCTTAAGATAGAGGATTTTTACAGCTGTTGTTGAGCAGCTAGGAAATGACAGCTGGTCGGTGGTATGTACAGCTTGCTACCATATGGCATTGGTATAATTTGCCATTATCCATTAAAGGGCCTATAAAGGCAGTTTCTGGCCACAAAATCGCTCCAAATCGTTTCAAAACAACATATAGGTCCGTACTAACATTCGAAGAGAAGAAACAGTCTATTAATCACTTGTTTAGAACTTTTTCAGGCCTCGACTAGGTTGTAATGCGTTTATTTTGGCCTTGTTAGGTGCGTGGCGTTTCGGTCTTTTTCGTTGTGTTTACTCTAGCTTTCACTACAGGCTAGACCTCATCAGGGAGCCTGCCTTTTATTGGGTGTTTTATTTATTTTCCCCAGTTTACCCCTTGTTTGTTTCATCTAAGTAACGATGAAAAAGTTTGTTCGTTCTAGTTCAAAGACTACGTTTCCGGGGCCTCCCGGGTTGGGTTTTTGGGAGTTGGGCTGTTTCCGTTTTTTCCCCTTCACAGTTTTTCCTTGGCTTGCCCTTTTGTTCTCGAGTTACATCTTTTATTACGTTTGTACAGTGCCCTCAGTCTCGATTTTTAAACGAACCGTCCTTTCTTTTTTGGTTGGGGGTAGTTCGGGCCCGTCTGTTCCCCTCCCGTTTTGTTGTGGGCTGAATGGATTGTATCGGTACACGGATTACGTTACCAGCCTTTGTCCTGCCATGACATTTTCTTTCTCCTCTTTCTTTCAAAAAGTTTGTTGTTTTGTTTTTCTCTCTTTTCCTTTTTTTTTTTTACCTTGTTTTTTGTTTTGTTTTTTTTGTTTTATTTTTTTATTTCGGCCTTTTTGTACCCGTTTGTTACTTTTGCCTGATTACGGCAGCTATTTTGCTTTCTTTTTTGTTGATTTGTTTACTCCCGATGCTTGTCTCGGTAGTCCGATTGGGGGGGTTTTGCTTTTCAGTCTGCAGCCTTTATTTTTCTAGAGGAAGCCGTGTTAGTAGGGGTTTGTTAGAGTTAGTTAAGTTTAATGTATTATGGTTGTTTGGCTTTCCATCTGTTTGTTTGGCACAGTTAAGCTCTGGCTCATAAGAGCACAACAAATGTGCTGAAAAAAAATGTAGTCAATGTAGTGTCCACCATTTGCTCAGACAGTAGTCTATTTGACTGTTTTGATTTGGTGGGGTTTTTTTCCACCTTATGTTTGCAGGGAGGCCACCCTTTCGTTTTTAGGTGGTTTCAGTGTTTTGTTTTTTTTCATTTTTAGCTGTTTGCTTGCCGATTAGGGCAGCCATTTTTTGTTTGCCAAACAACATTGTGGTTTGGTCTTTTTTTTTCCCATTTTGGGCTTTCTTTTTTCCTTTTTTTTTTTTTTTTTTTTTGTCACAGGGATTTTTGTACAATTTTTTCTTACACGGCCTTTTCTGCTGTAGGCATTCTGCTAGATTACTGCTTTCCTTCTTTTTTCTTATGTCCTCAGTGCAAAGAGCATATTAGGGCAAAATGCGGTCGACCCAATGGGCCGGGCTTGGGGGCGGCCCGTGAGAGTGCCGGGTATTTTTCCCTAAAGCCCCCTACTTTCGTTGGTGCCAGGGCCCGGGGGTTCTTTTTTTGTTTTGCACAGGCATTTGTGTACGTTTCTTTTTTCACGGCCCCCTTTTTGCTGTAGGCATTTGTGCTAGACTTACCCTCTTTGCCCTTCTTTTACTAAGTCCTCAGAGCTAAAGAGCATATTGGGACAAACTGCGAAAGTCGAACCGAATGGGGCGTGGCTTCGGCGGCCCCCGTCCCCGAAATTTTTTCCCTAAAACCCCTTTTTTAACTGGGGAAGTTTTTTCGCCCCAACATATCCGGACAGTTGAACATGTTTTTTTTAAAAGAACTTTTTAGTTGCCGAAAAGGGTTTGACAGTCCCCAAATTTTACTTTGTTTTCAACGGCTTGAATGAGATGCAGCGCCCCCCCCAACTTGCGGCAGACGCGCAGCAGACAGCTGATCGAAAATGTAGGCTAAAATCAAGTCAAATAATATATTTCATCATCCCCCCACAGGGTAATTCAACTAACTACTATCTCATTCTGGGTCTCCGAGACAAGGGTGCGCCTCCCAAAAATCAACAAATAAACAAATTCCTCTGAAGCGAGTGGAGAACCTAGCGACAGTCATTATTTTATTTTTTTTTTCTTAAAAGGAGCCTGCTCTCAGACAATAGAGGCAAATCGTTGAATAGGGCGAATGTTCCAAAATGTTGACGAAGCTTTTTTGGGCCCCCAAATAGCTTCGACGAATATTCCAACTAGGTTCGCGAAGAAAAGTTTGTCCCAAATTTAAAAACCCAAATAGGTTCCCCGAATACTTCCAACTAGGTTTCGCGAAGAAAATTGCCCAATTAAGAAAGGGCCCTTAGGTTTTCTATTCGTTGGTGCAAGGCCAGCCGGTTTCTGTTTTCCTTTCGGCTTTTATTTTTTCTAGTTGTTTTTATTGATTTTTTTCCTCGCTTTTTTTTGTTTTTTAGACAAGGCAGGGGTATTTGTTGGTATTTAATAGTTGTACCTCCTGTTTTCCTTTTTTTTCTCCGTGGGTTTTCCATGTCCATTTGTTTTTTGTTTGTTTTCTTTCCGCCTTTTCTTCTGATTTATTCGAGGTTTTTGCTTTTTTTACATTTCCTCTTTTTGATTTTCCCTTTCTTTTTTTGGGGGGTTCTTGTGAAAAAGATTTTTTCCCCCTTTTTAATTTTAATCTTTGCACTGGGTGCCCGGTTCAAAGTATTTTGAGTCCTTTGGTGGTCTGGATATATTTTTGTAGAATTGGCAAGGACGGAGGTTTCATCCCAAGAGACCGTTCCTTCCATTACCCAAAGGGCAACTTAGCGAAAGCCCGGGCCCCATGTGGGTGGTGGGTGTCCACAGGGTAACCGACTTTGGGAAAAATTTCCAGTTCGAATCTCCAAGGATGAAGCTTCCTTCGACTGCTATTTTTCGGGAAGGTGTGAAAGGACAACAAGCCCTTTTGGGCGGCAGCTCTGCGCATCCCACGGGCCCACATTCGCGTGGATTTTTGTTGTGGGCCGATTGATGGTAAAAACCGCCTCATTCGCAAATTTGCCTTTTGTGGTCTGTTGTGAGTCAGAACCTTACGGTTTGCGCTATTTCGAGATTTAAAAAAAGCAGACGAAATTCGGCCTGATCGGCAGCATTTTTTCCTTCGTAAACATACTTACTTTTGGCATTGACATTTTATTAGATTTAAAGGTCATGTTATGCACTAGACTTTCATAATTAGGTCGATTTTCAACGTTCCGTTTGCAAACGAAAACTGCTTTTCTGGGCCCTTTAATGTTATATTTGAATTTTTAATGTGTTTCTGTCGATTCTTTAAAAAAAAAAAAAAAAAAAAAAAAAAAGAAGAAGAAGAAGAAAAGATTTTTTTGTTGTTGTTGTTCCTGGCTGTCAGAGAAATGTTTTTGATGTCAGAGGAATGTTATAGTGACAAGAGAAATGCTTCTGTTGTCAAAAGAATGTTCTTTTTGTAGAGAAATGTTCCTTATGTCAGAGGAATGTCTGTTGTCAGAAAAATGTTCCTGTTGTCAGAGAAATCCTTCTCTTGTCAGACCATATTGAGTGTTTAGAGTTTCGTGACAGGAATTAATTTACACTGACAGTTGCATAGGAAAATAAATGAAACAGATGAGTTGCTTTCGAAGAAAAGAAAAACAGAAAACAAAAACCCGGTCGACTATGTATACATGTATATTCCAAAGATGTTTATGAATGCAGGTGGATCCAATCTAAGTCTACAATGCAATGATGCCGTCAGCACTATGACATCAGAGACAACTGACACTACCCCCACCAAGAGCAGCACAACAACCACAGGAGCCAATCACACCACTACCGACGGTGAGTCTTCGTCCTTTTCGTCTGCATTTTCGTCAATAAGAACGGACACTACCACTGACGGCGTCAACACTTCAGCGTCAGGTGATGCTGTCTCCTCCTCCTCCTCGCTTTCTACGGATGACATATTACCCCCACCAGTGCGACAACAGTTGCAACGTCAGCCACTGCAGATAGCACCACAGGGGTTCCGCTACTAAATTCTGGATCACACTCTAGTCTGAAAGGAAGCGTAGCGTTTGTTTTTGTCTGTGATAGTTACTGTTGTCAGAAGATGTCCCTCTTGTCAAAGGATGTCCTCTTTGTCAGAGAATATCCCTGATGTCAGAGGATGTTCCCGTTGTCAGAAGATGTCCCTGTTGTCAAAGGATGTCCCCTTTGTCAGAGGATATCCCTGATGTCAGAGGATGTCCCATTTGTCAAAGGATGTCCTTGTTGTCAAAGGACGTCCCCTTTGTCAAAGGATATCCATGTTGTCAGAGGATGTTCCTGTTGTCAGAGTATGTTCCATTCACATAATTATTATACAATTCAATAGTATGGGGGGAGGGGGGGAGGGGGGGGAGGGGGCGGGCGGGAGCACAACCTTAAGCAAAGCAGTGTGAGAAAACAACATAAAGCACACACACACACACACACACACACACACACACACACACACACACACACACACACACACACACACACACCACACACACACACACCACGCACGCACGCACGCACGCACGCACGCACGCACGCACGCACGCACGCACGCACGCACGCACGCACGCACGCACGCACGCACGCACGCACGCACGCACGCACGCACGCACGCACGCACGCACGCACGCACGCACGCACGCACGCACGCACGCACGCACGCACGTACGCACGCACGCACGCACGCACGCACGCACGCACACACACACACACACACACACACACACACGGCAGTGTACCTCTGGGCAGGAAGTTAATGATGCAACTAGAGAGGCAGGACAAATTTACACTGACAGTTGCATAGGAAAATAAATGAAACAGATCAGAAAAGAAAGACAAAAAACAAAAACCCAGTCGACTATGTATACATGTATATTCCAAAGATGTTTATGAATGCAGGTGGATCATCTACCTCCACCATGAACACCACAACATCCACAGAAACCACCCCGTCCCTAATAAGCCTTATGGTTTCTGTGGACGTTAGGCACCATGTTTACAGAAACCACTACCGCCGGTGAGTCTTCATCTTCGTCAACAAGAACGGACACTACCAGTGTCAGAGAACATCCCTGATGTCAGAGGATGCCCCTGTTGTCAGAAGATGTCCCTGTTGTCAAAGGATATCCTCTTTGTCAGAGGATATACGTAGCCTACACACCGAGAAAGAAAAAGAAAAAAGAAAAAACAAAACCCCACGGTTCTTGTCGTCCGAGACGCTTTTGTCCATCGTCTTTTATTAAATACAACGCAATTCCTATAATGTGTGGGACACTGACTTGCAGATTATTTAACCCTTTCACTGCCATGATCTCACTTGAAAACAACCAATAATAGCGCGAAATTTTAAACTCTTAAGCCTTTTTGTTCTCTTTATTGTACTGACATGTGAAAGGATAATCACGAAAACACCAAAGCATTGAAAGTAGAAGTTACTGGACCGGAAAATATACTGTTTGCAGGCGCGTCCGTACATCTTTCAGCCCGGAAATTTTACCGGCTGTGGCAGTGAAGGGGTTAATTGTTTCACTCACATCTTTCCTGCAGATGTTCACATCTACATCATTGCTGGTGTCGCTGTCGGTGTGCTCGTGGCCGTCTGCGCTTTGTCCATCGTCATTTTCAAGTGAGAAAGAACAAATCCTTTGATTCTTCATTAGTTTTAATTTTTAAGGCTGAATATTCGCAAACGGAGGAGAGAGAGAGAGAGAGAGGGGGGGGGGAGGGGGAGAGAGAGAGAGAGAGAGAGAGAGACAGAGACAGAGACAGAGACAAAGAGACAGAAAGAGACAGACAGACAGAGAAACAGAGAGAGACAGAGAGACAGGGACAGAGGAGAGAGAGAGAGAGAGAGAGAGAGAGAGAGAGAGAGAGAGAGAGAGAGAGAGAGAGAGAGAGAGAGAGAGAGAGAGAGAGAGAGTATACCATCTTTCACACTGTTCTCTTGAAGTGATACCGTATTCCGTCCATTAAATTGCATTCGTGAAAGATAAACTTCGCTACTAGCCTATCTATTCTGCTCTAATTCTGCTTCTTTGGTTATTGCTGAAGAGTTCGTTTGCTGCATTCCGTTGGTGAACTAGCACTCATGAAAGTTAAAGTTCGTTATGAAATACACATGGATTTAGAACATGAACTTCCTTTGCAGGAGAAGAAAATCACATTCAGGCAAAGCAGACATCACAGCGAAAGATGCCCAACAACCAAACGAAGGAAAATATACTGGAACAACACATAAGAGCTCCAGTTCACAGGGCTTCTTTGAGGTCGACATCGACGGCAACAACGACAACACCAGAATGCCTCGCTACAACGACGACAGTTGTCTCCAACAGAACCATAACCGATCCAACCAAACAGGAGATTACGAGATTGTGGATTTCGAATCAGATAACGAATCGAGCACAGGGCTGAAACTGAAGGCAGAGTCTTTGAAACCAACAGGACCACCTCTGCAGACCACATCCAGCGTACCAGCCTCCGCCTCTCTGTCAAACGACGATGGAATATTCATGGTGTACAACGTAGCGTATGAATCTGCAGACGACGTTCTCGGAGACAACAGACATAAAAATGTCCGACCCCACGATA
>JABMCL010001248.1:117500-130000 GCA_018857735.1 Alviniconcha marisindica
GAAACAAGAAACAGAGACAGACGGACAGACGGAGGCTGATACAGAGACAGCGAAAAAGAGACAGAGAGACAGAGACAGACGGACAGACGGAGGCTGATACAGAGACAGCGAAAAAGAGACAGAGAGACAGAGACAGACGGACAGACGGAGGCTGATACAGAGACAGAAACAAGAGACAGAGAGATAGAGACAGACGGACAGACGGAGGCTGATACAGAGACAGAAGAGACAAAGACAGACAGAGACAGACAATAAGACTGAGGCTGATACAGAGACAGAGAAACAAGAGACAGAGACAGACAGAGACAGACGGTCAGACTGAGGCTGAGGCAGAGACCGAGACTCTTGTTTGAAACAAGAGACAAAGACAAACGGACAGACGGTGGCTGATACAGAGACAGAGAAACAAGAGACAGAGAGACAGAGACAGACGGACAGACGGTGGCTGATACTGAGACAGAGAAACAATAGACAGAGAGACAGAGACAGACTGACAGACTGGCACTGATACCGAGACAGAGAGACAGAGACAGACGGACAGACTGGCACTGATACAGAGAGAGAGAAACAAAAGAGAGAAACAGACAGACCGTGACTGTCACAGACACAGAAGAACAAGAGACAGAGACAGACAGAGACAAATGGACAGACTGGCACTGATACAGTAAACTGGCGTTTTACGCCCAGTCAACCATTACGGTTATATCAGGGCGACCACTGATACAGAGACAGAGAAACGGAAAGAAAACTACATCACAACAATAAACAACAACGCAACTGTCACCGTCTCTTAGGTCTTGCGCAGAAAGAAGAGAAAAATAGAGAGAGAGAGAGAGAGAGAGAGAGAGAGAGAGAGAGAGAGAGAGAGAGAGAGAGAGAGAGAGAGAGAGAGAGAGAGAGAGAAGAGAGAGAGAGAGAAGGGGGGTTGGGGGGGAGGGCGAGCATTCCTGGTGAACATACCTTTGAAGCTGGCAACGGATCACTGTTCAATCACTGACCCACACTGATCTGAAATGCTTTGCTTATCGGACGTGTACAACAGCTCTCAGATACAGGTTTGTTACTCTCCCCGTTCTCTCTCTCTCTCTCTCTCTCCCCCCCCCCCCCCCCCCCCCCCGCCCCCACCGCCTAACAGCGCTTGCAGAAGTCAGTCGAGGACTACAAGGAAGCAAATCGTGCGTACTTCCCTGTCCTGCCGCACCAAAAAAGGACGCAGCGAATCGCGTGTACAGGACCACAGCTGTCAGAGAATGCAATATATTCATGACCCACTCTGTGCGGCCAATGGACGGGATATAGGCCTAGCTAGCTAGGCGTTCCTTGCACTTGAAGCCAACCGCTGTGTGGCTGTGCGTTCAGGTCGGCTGATTCAGGGAGACTACGGCGTCTCTGGCTGGTTGGGCTATACACGTACACAGCGGAAAATTAAAGGTTGTTTTGGGCCCTGTTCCTTTTGCGGTTGTTGTGCCGCTCTGAAGGACGTACCCTAAAAATAAAAATAAAAGTGTATTAACAAATTCAGTAGTGGACATATTCGCGGGACCTGGCTTATCGAAGAGAAGATGCTGCTGAAATCAATAGGAGGAAGGAGATTTGAAGCTACTGAAACACACACTGGATTCAAGCTGGAATGACGAAAAGCCGGGGTACGCGACAAGGGGCTGAGGTGAGTGAGTGAGTCACGAAAGTGAGTTATGGTTTCACTGAATTTCGTAAACACAGAGCGACGTGGATTCGTTCCTTAGACGTGTTTAACGTCGAGTTGTCTCCTTAGACGTAATGGTAAGCAGGGATCATGATACCAGGAGATGCGGGGGGGGATGTGGGGGGGGGGGGGGGGGTGGGGGGGGGGGGCGAATAGGAGGGGGGGGGGACTAAATACTAAATATACCTAAAGCTACACTGTCACTGGTAAGCAGAGGGACCTCGGTTCGCTACCGCTTTCTCTTTCTCCTTTCTCTTCAAAAGTTGTGGTCTGTGGACACTGTCCAGTGACTTTGGCCCTCACAATTAATGAAATTTAAAAATGGCTCTCATCGCTGCCCGTCTTAATGCAGGACTCATTCTGGTGGTGACAGTGTAGCGATAGGTTTATAATCTCCCTCTCCCCCCCCCCCTCCCCTCCATACCCCCCCCCCCTTTCTCCCCGTCCCTACTAATAAGCCTTATGGTTTCTGTGGTCGCCGTTAAGCACCATGTTTACTTAAGTTCCTGTCACCATCAGAATGACATCTGCAAGACGGGCAGCGATGAGAGCCATTTAATTAGTGTTTCATAAGTTCATTGTGAGAGGCAAAGTCACCAGACAGTGTCTATAAACCGGAACCTTTGAAGAGAAAGGAGAGCGGATCGGGGAATCGAATCGATGTCGTCAGCTTTCGAACCTATGAAGTCTCAGTTACCGCTAGGCCAAAGCGGCTCAGTCGAGGGAGGTTAGTTCGTTCCCTTACTTTATACATCAGCTGAAACTCGACATTCTTCGTGTCAAAAGTGGGCGTTTTTCATTCACACGGTGCTCCGCCTTAATAAATTATAATATTTTAGCTAAGCAACATTGTCCTTCGCCCCTGTCAGTCTGTACTGTGTGTGTGTGTGTGTGTGTGTGTGTGTGTGTGTGTGTGTGTGTGTGTGTGTGTGTGTGTGTGTGTTGTGTGTGTGTGTGTGTGTGTGTGTGTGTGTGTGTGTGTGTGTGTGTGTGTGTGTGTGTGTGTGTGTGTGTGTGTGTGTTGTGTGTGTGTGTGTGTGTGTGTGTGTGTGTGTGCGCGCGCGCGGGCGCGCACGTGCGTGCGTGCGTGCGTGCGTGAGTGGCGTGTGTGTGTGTGTGTGTGTGTGTGTGTGTGTGCGTGCGTGCGTGCGTGCGTGCGTGCGTGCGTGCGTGCGTGCGTGCGTGCGTGCGTGGTGTGTGTGTGTGTGTGTGTGTGTGTGTGTGTGTGTGTGTGTGTGTGTGTGTGTGTGTGCGCGCGCTTGAACCCTTGTTGATGTCTACATTATGTGTTAGCTTCTGTTAAATAGCTGATAACATTTTCCATCTCGATGTGCATTATGTGTGTTATTAATTATTATATTTTTTTTAAATCAGCCCCTTGAACCGCGCGGTAGGCGCTTTACAAATTTCCATTATTATTATTATAACGTGCACGCGGAGAACTTGTCTGTATGAAAAGGCAATGGTCTGTTGGCCATGCGTTCAGCGAGGTAGGAGTGAGAGTGTAATTTGCACGAAAACGGTAATGATGAAACAAACCCATGACATTCAGCGTTTAGCGAGGTAGGAGTGAGAGTGTAATTTGCACGAAAACGGTAATGACGAAACAAACCTATGACATTCAGCGTTTAGCGAGGTAGGAGTGAGAGTGTTTGCACGAAAATGGTAATGACGAAACAGATCTATGACATTCAGCGTTTAGCGAGGTAGGAGTGAGAGTGTAATTTGCACGAAAACGGTAATGACGAAACAAATCTATGACATTCAGCGTTTAGCGAGGTAGGAGTGAGAGTGTAATTTGCACGAAAACGGTCCTGACGAAACAAACCCATGACATTCAGCGTTCAGCGAGGTAGGAGTGAGAGTGTATTTTTGCACGAAAACGGTAATGACGAAACAAGCCCATGACATTTCCAGCGTTTAGCGAGGAAGCAGTGAGATTTTGAAGATTACTGCTCGAACCAGTCTTTAAAGTCACAACATCTCCATCTTTCTTTCTTTCTTCATGATACTATGGATACCCCGATAACCGAGGAGAAAACGGTAATGACGAAACAAACCCATGACATTTCCAGCGTTTAGCGAGGAAGCAGTGAGAGTTTGAAGATTACTGCTCGAACCAGTCTTTAAAGTCACAACATCTCCATCTTTCTTTCTTTCTTCATGATACTATGGATACCCCGATAACCGAGGAGCTGCCCCTTCAGTGAGACTGCGCGTGAAGCAGATTAAGAGATTATTTAAAACCTGGTTAGGTCTACCTTTAATCAGTCAGATCTATCCAGTCAGTTTGTACAGACAGCAATAAGGTCATTCGGTCGGTCCAGTCAGTCCCGTCAGCCAGCCAGTCTGCTGAGCGTGTGAATGAGTCAGTCAGTTCATTCAGCCAGCCAGTGCAAATGAGTCGGTTAGTTCAGTCATCCAGTCAGTCAGTGACTCAGTTAATCCAGTTAGTCAGCCAAATCAACCAGCCAGCCAGTCAGTCAGGCAGTCAGTCAGTCAGTCAGCATTTTAGTCAATCCGAGCCCGGTCAGCCAATCACTCTGCAATTTAGTCAGAAAGCCCAGTCAGTCAAAACGGAAAGAGATAGCGACTGCTGCCTGAGTAACAGAGTCTGAAGTGAGAGGGTGCATTCTTCCACAGTGACCCGACAGTCCGATAACAAGTTCCAAACACATAAAAGGTTCAAAAGAACGCTATTTATTAGGACAAAAACACAATTTTCAAATTTTCGGGGTAATCCCTTTTATCAAGCTACAAAATGACAAATAAACAGTATTTTTTTCAAGCACTGGATAGGAGAACAACAAAAACAGACAAGTGATTTAGCTTTCCACCTCATTTTTCATCGTTTTCACAGTTTAACTGTTGTTTAACTAAGTGTCGTTTTGTAGCTTGATAAAAGGGATTACCCCGAAAAGTTACAGATTGTGTTTTTGTCCTAGTAAATAGCGTTCTTTTGAACCTTTTATGTGTTTGGATCTTGTTTTAGAACGCTAGCAGTCATTCTTGTAACAGATTACTTTTTCAGTAACAAGTTCACCAGCAATTGCCCTCTGTCAAGGGAGCTATCGTGGACAGACACTGCTCGGTTTGCCTGGAACAGTGGACCTGGTCTCGGAGGCACCGTGGCAGGGCATTAGTGGATCAGCGATAGACACTCCTTATGTTCAGTGGGACAGACCAAGACGTGTCAACTATAAATATTGCGTGAGAGAATGGCGTTTCGATCACGACTGACATCGCTGCGGGTGACTGTCTGACACCACGGTTCAGGTTATAAGTGTTCAAGTGGGGAATTTTTCTAAACTTCCTCGTTTCGCTGGGCCACCGTCAATCGGACGGACACTGGAACTGTTTAAAAGGCAACGCTGGGGAAACTTCTGAGAGACGGGGTGGAGTGCGTAATATCGGGTAGGTAGTGTTGCTTAATGTCCTCAGATGTCAGTTGACATATTAGGGACAAGCTGAGACCAATGCCGAAGCATGGTTCAGTATAGCTTTACGTCCACGGAAACCAGAAGGCTCGTTAGGACGGACAGCGCAGGACGGCCACCTCGACTCTCACACAGCTCCTGAACTAATGCGTGCATAATATAGTCTTAGATACCATCTTAAACTGAACTAGGTTTCGTGTCTCAGTTCAAGAGGTGCCCGATGGAATTACTGACCACGAAAACCGGGTAGCTGTTCAGTCGATTGTGTCTCACCCCGATAATCCGTGCATGCCTCCAAGTAACCGAACTAACACTGGTTACGTTAAAAAAAAAAAAAGGGGGGGGGGGGGGGGGAGAGTTATTTATAGCGCTTACAGTATATATAGTCACCTGATATTTTAGAATCGTTGTGTGAACTGTGTTTTTACCCTCGTTCAGTTGTTTAGAATAAACCCCGAGGAAGGCGTCAGCCGAAAATTGGGAACTTTTATGCCAACTTGTTTTTTTCTTTGATTTTTATCAGTTATATATGTATATATATATATATATATATATATATATATATATATATATTATATATATATATATATATATATATATATATATATATATATATATCGCTCGAAAGGCGTTCGATAACAACACAACAAAGACCTGAACTGCATGTAATAATAAAAACAATACACAAGTTTTCTATAGCGCTATTCCCCGCTGAACGAGCTGAACGCGCTTGTTCACATACATGTATATAATATATACCATTTACATTTACTGACATATCATATACAAGCAATCTCATAATACATGCTTAATAAATTACACTAATTTAAATGTACTGTAAACGGTAACTCTTACCTGGCTTGGGAGTAAATACAACGTGCATAGCATACGTATTAGCTACTTCATTCTTTGTTTTAGATTTACTGTCCCCCTTCTGTTCCTCCCCTACCGCCCATCTTTTTTAGGGCGGGGGGGGGGGGTAATATTTTTTATTTAATTTAATAAAATTATTAGTTGTTCGTTTATTTAGCAAGGGTCTTTTGCTGAGCTGATTCTAAGAAGAATGATTCGCAACAGGACGTAGACCACTTGCTCCAGCTTCTGACTGGCTTGAAGCGATGTCCTTGCACACAAGACACGAGTGAACGGTTCACAATAGAGCGACGGCGCATGGCTTTGTCTGCTCTTTTCAAGACAGGACCAGGAAGTGGATAGAATGTTGACCTGCATGGAAAAGGTCTAAATGTTCCAACGCAAAAGTCAGTCAGCGTCGAAACGGTTTGTGTGTGTGTGTGTGTGTGTGTGTGTGTGTGTGTGTGTGTGTGTGTGTGTGTGTGTGTGTGTGTGTGTGTGTGTGTGTGTGTGTGTGTGTGTGTGTGTGTGTGTGTGTGTGTGTGTGTGTGTGTGTGTGTGTGTGTGTGTGTGTGTGTGTGTGTGTGTGTGTGTGTGTGTGTGTGGACGCGTGTATTTTAAAGTTCCTGGTCTGTTTTTGTCAGATTTCTATTAATCAGAAACGACATTTTGATAATTCCATGTATACATTTTTTTTTAAATATTTCTTTTAACCAGGAAGGACATATCTTTGAAATCATTAGATAGAGCTGTGGTCTGTTTTTCGCAGAGTTCCTCCCAAAAGGAACGGCACTCGCAGAGGAACACGATGGAGAAATGTGATTCGCTGCTTTTGAAGCTGATCCTGATTTTGGCCTGCATCTGCTGGTTGTTCTCGTGTGGTCATTGCTCTGGTGAGAATTTGAGTACTATTTTGACATGAGGTGACATATTTTGCCTGCTCACTACATTTTCGAAGGTGTGCAATTTTTCAGGCACACAGGTTCCAAAGACTATAATTATCATATCGTAAAAAGTGCATGTTGCATTTCGAAATGCCGACTCGCCTACTCAGAAATCGGCCCGGAAGTGACGCTGCGACCTCTCGCACTTTCTTGCGCGAAAGATTACAAAGGGCATTCACTCGTGCAAAAAAGAAAAAAGAACAAAAAAGAAGCTTCACTGAACTGCCCAATACATCGCCTGCTGACAGGATAATAATGGACACTATTTTCTGTTCGTTCATTTCAATCCCAGTATACAGGAAACTGGTAAATGTGGCACTGTCTCCCTTTTGTGCCGTCGGTGACTAAAACATCGACAGCCAGAGGGACGGAGGGATAATTAATTTAACATATTTTTTCATACCCCCTGTAACAAAGTTAGAGTTAATACTGGAATCGCCATGTTCGTCTGCCCAGCTCTCTGTCCGTGTGTGTGTGTGTGTGTGTGTGTCCGGCTTTGTTCAGAAGATATCATCTGAACTGCTGAACCTTTTGTAACCAACTTTGGTACGGTGGTGCATCATCGTGATGTAGAGTGTCGTGCGAAAACATTTGGGTTGGTTTCTTAAAGGTTAAGGTCACAACGACGGTTTATATAATCAAATTATGACCGTTTCGACAATCGCTTTTGAACTAATAAATCTTTTGCAACCAAACTTATTCATTTGGTCGATCATCATAGGGCAGAAAAAGATATGAGTGGTACAGACAATATGGGACTGACTATTAAATGAAGTTTTGAATGATCACTGTGACCTTGGCCTTGAATATAGCAAATAATCTTTTCACAAGACATCACTGTGACCTTGGCCTTGAACATAGCAAAGCAATCTTTTCACAAGACACTCTTGTGAAAAGATTGCTTTGCTATGTTCAAGGCCAAGGTCAAAGCAATCTTTTCACTAGACACTCTTGTGAAAAGATTGCTTTGCTATGTTCAAGGCCATGGTCACGGTGATGAATCAAAACTTCATTTAACAATCAGTCCTATATTTTCTGTACCACTCATATCTTTGCAACAAACCCAGGTGTGTGAAGGTACTATTACTAATAACCAGTCCTTCGTGCAAACAAAGTGGGAACGTATATGATACAGTAATGACAATGACAGTGACTTACAGCCTCCCCAAGACCCTGCACGCAGGTCAGAAACGCAATCCTAGAAGTATCCTGCACCACCCGACCCCGACGTGATCAAGGCTAGCTGAGTCAGGCACCGGGTAGCGGTAGCAATAGAGACAAAGACGGAAGGCGGTCAAGCGTGTGGTGTCATAAACTTAAATTCCAGCGTAAAGTGACATGTAAAATGTTAACACAATTTCTTCACCCATTTTCGAGGGAAGAAAAGTTGCGTGAGTTTAGTTTTCTAATTATTCACTTTCACTTGAATAAATTGCAGTGTTCGTTGATAATGTAGGCGACCGAAGCACGCAGTTCACGTCTGCTAAGATGGCACCGCGGGTTTACATCAGACCT
Organism: Alviniconcha marisindica; assembly: GCA_018857735.1. Taxonomy (NCBI): domain Eukaryota; kingdom Metazoa; phylum Mollusca; class Gastropoda; family Provannidae; genus Alviniconcha; species Alviniconcha marisindica. The sequence continues at coordinate 125,954 of JABMCL010001248.1, forward strand.
CGCCATGCTTTTGCATTTTATTTCCTCTTTGAGCGCTTAGTAGGTGCCAGTGTCTCGGTCCTGTTTGTGTATGATACTGACAGTGTGTGTGTGTGTGTGTGTGTGTGTGTGTGTGTGTGTGTGTGTGTGTGTGTGTGTGTGTGTGTGTGTGTGTGTGTGTGTGTGTGTGTGTGTGTGTGTGTGTGTGTGTGTGTGTGTGTGTGTGTGTGTGTGTGTGTGTGTGTGTGTGTGTGTGTGTGTGTGTGTGTGTTATTCGAGATGTCAATAATCTTTGATTTTTGTTTACTACACACACACACACACACCACACACACACACACACACACACACACACACACACACACACACACACACACACACACACACACACACACACACACACACACACACACAACACACACACACACACACACACACACACACACACACACACACACACAACACACACACACACACACACACACACACACACACACACACACACACACACACAACACACACACACACACACACACACACACACACACACACACACACACACACACACACACACACACACACACACACACACACACACACACACACACACACCACACACACACACACACACACACACACACACACACACACAACACACACACACACACACACACACACACACTACACACACACACACACACACACACACACACACACACGGACCAGATTCCTAAGACGATCTAGTTCTAGGTGTGTTTGGTCGTTTTCGTTGTATTTTATTCGCTGAGCAAATGGACCTTTCCCATAATTGTTGTAGTGTCCGATTGTATATGTGTTGACAAAATCGGTTACAATTGCTGAAACCAAGCAGGGTTTGATCTAGCTCTGGAAATACTGTGTAATGCACACCTATTCATTCACTCACTTCACATAAATACAATCTGCTGGATGTGAGCTCCACGCTCTTGTAGTTTGTCTTGCTTTGGCACAGTTTTGACACGCGGAGACTGAAACTTGTTGGACTAAGTATTGACTCTTACTTTGTTTCCTTTCATTTCAGAGTATACGACTGTGAGAATCAATAAACAAACGACAGACGAAATTCGATCTCGGGTGTGTGGAAACGTTACTGCAAATTCTTCCGTCCAGCTATCGTGCCCCAGTAGCACATGGTTTCACGTCATCGGAAAGTTATCTTCATCACAAAACTTTGAATTTGATAATTGTTCCTCGATGAAGTATCCAAGTAACAATTTTTTGCTCCACGACAGTTCAAATGCGCCTGCTTTGGCCACAGACTGCCGAGGTCAACGGAGTTTTGGATGTGAAGATCAGTGGTGTAACGAAAGCATCCAAGTGCCAGAAGAGCTGCTCAATTTACAATTTGGGTTCTTTGAAGTTAGGTATGAGTGCATAAATGGTAAGTATCTCCAGATAAGTTACATTACTTTAATATCTTGTACACTGTATTAACGGAAACGACCTACATCTGATCTCATACACACATAAATTAGGCCTACCAAAACAAATTAAGACGCAGATCTTCAAATACATGCGGCTCAAGTACAATTTCATTGTTAACAATGATTTTGATCCACATGGTCACCGACTAACTGGCCACAGCCACAATAAATATCAGTCTTTTTCCCTGAACAAAATGAAATTCTGCTTCTTCTGCAACTATGAGTATTTGCTATTGTCTGTTCGTATTTATGTGTTTGTAGTAGCCTACAGTTCGAAAGGTCTAAATGGATTCATTCTTGTGTATTAAAATTTTGGATGTCGAAAAAGAAAAAAACTTGTTTTTTATTGATCTTCTTCCAGAAGATTCCAAAACATAATTCTGATAAATGAAGTAAAAAGAAGAAGCTGGATTTAATAATAAAAATAATACGTAACACTTATTTAGCGCCTAATCCAACTAAACTGGCTCAAAGCACTTCACAATTCAAAACAAGAATGAACATCACAATCAAAACATGAAACATGCATACACCAGACAATCCAACGCCAACAGCAAAGCGCAGGCAAACATGCACACATCCCGGGACAGGTAATGCAATCAAGACATGCAATGCAGCAATACATGGACCATGGAAACATCTCATGATTACAAATCAAATGCAAAAAGCATTATATACAGAAAAAATTGGATTCTAATGGAAGGTTTGGGAGAACAAGTGGGTTTTCAACTGTGACTTAAATGAGGAGTATGTTTGTGTGCTGCGGATGGAAAAAGGCAGATTATTCCAAGTTACAGGACCCTGATAGGAGACAGATCTCTGGCCTGAGTATTTTTTTATTTTATTTTTAAATTATTATTATTATTATTATTATTATTTGAACAGAGGGATCTTCGGTTTACGTGTGTCTGCGGTAGACCGTAAAGTACAGGATGGTGTGCAGATTTGTAAAAGGTCAGCGAGGTATTGTGGAGTGGAGGTAGTGACGAAGTTGTAACACATACAGGACAGTTTGTATGTTATGCGGTCAGAGATTGGTAACCAGTGTAGTGCTTTAAGGAGTGGTTTAGTGTGTTCTTGTCGGGAAGACTTAAGGATTAATCTGGCGGATGTGTTTTTTTTGTTTTGAGTTTATGTAGAAGACATTCAGGGACGCCCGCAAGGAGACAGTTACCGTAGTCTAAGCGAGACAGGACGAGGGATACTTCTAGGGTTTTGGCTGCGTCCTCTGTAAAGTACTGTCTGATTGAGGAAATCCTCCGAAGCACCCAGTAGGCCATCTGACACACTTTGTTTGTGTGTTCTTTCATGGACAATCTCGAGTCAAGAATAACACCAAGGTTTCTAACACTTTTGACAAATGGCACGACACTGGAACCTATTTGTATGGATGTAGGTATGTCTTTGTCAGAGCTGAAGATGGCTACAAGAAAGGCTTCGGTTTTACCTTCGTTCAGTTGTAGTTTGTTTTGGACCATCCAGCTCTGGTTGTCATTTGTGCATGAGATTTATACGGAAGGTATTGAATGTTCCGTATTCTTAACAAAGCACTGATTGTTCCGTTTTCTTAACAAACCTATCAAAAGAAGGGTTTCCTATTAGAGCCCTGTACCGTTGAAGTAAATCAGAACGGGGCTACTGGGTTTGGGCAGTGAATTTCTGTACAGCAGAGGCAGTGAAGAAGCCTGACGCCGAAATCTGCACGTTTTCTCTTTTATATTCATGAATGCTTTGAAGGAACACTCAATCCCCCGTTGAAAATTGCATTATCAGAGAGGCAGGCTAGTAAGCAGAAACACGTATGACTCCACCAACAAAGCAATTGCGCAGTCTGTTACCTGAATTCATGAGAATTTTGTTGTTGTTTTGAATCGTTACAGAAGACTTGGTGTACAACATGTGCGACGATCTATCAAAAGAGATTTCTGCCTATGATGACCTGTACCTGGCTTCGCCGTCGTTCTTCTCGGGGAATACAAATCAGTTACTTCCCGATAACTGCTCCTGCACTCTCACCACTACAGGGAGACTTGGGGCTGGGGTTCTGTACCTGTCGCTCCATTCAGACAGTGACGACTTGAACATGACCTGCGATGCACGTGATACCTGTTTTACGTATGCGAACAACCCTACCGTCAATGAAGGATTGTTTCTCAACAACACTCAGAATCAGAGTTATAGTCTTGGAATTGATCTTCGGCCGTTACCACGGAACAATAATGGCAATAACGAATTGTGGATCAAATTTAAAGGTATGTAATTTTCTTTCTTCTTTTGTATTGGACAAACACAACAAGGGGATACTATTGTTTTTTGTGAGATGTATTAGTGCCCACAGGTATGGTCAGCGAGTATCTTCTAAAAAGGGTCTCCTTTTTCTTATTACCGAAAGTGAATGGTATGTTTCCGAATAACCGGTATTGAGAAACAACAATCAAGGGAGTTATTAGCGCTCGAAAGAGGTCACACAAACACAACAACAGAGACCACAGTAACTCGCCTGCCATGAGAGTATAAACACAAGGTGCATAAACTTCACTGAAGTTACATCCGCAAAGGTAATCCAGAGTAGTTTGTGCACCTTGTATTTTCTTGCAGCCAGGTA